>QTSX02005223.1:0-110576 GCA_014839935.2 Entomophthora muscae | reverse complement strand
ACAGATGGTGTCAGGGACCCACTTTAAGGGGAACAAGCCCCCAATTTGGTGAGCCAAGGCCCCTAAATTAAGCCCTGTGATGGCTAAACCAATGGGCACAGTGACTATGGAAAGATGTCCCAAATTCCCCAAGTAAGCAAACCTTCCCATCAGGGAGCTAAAACAACCCAGAAGGTAGTATCCTACCATATACGTCAGAAGATAGAATGATGTGTGGGGCCGTACCAACAAGGGTTTGGCAGGTGAAGGAGTAGAATGGTAGCCATAGTGGAACTTTCTTCCCCAATGACCAGAGGGATCCTTGAACCATCCATTGGCCAAGGACTCCTTCTGATGGGCATCATTGGGAGAAGAGTTTTGCCAGTCAATAGTGGTAGTAGGATTCTTAAGACCTTTTACAGTTGTAAACAGGGAGACTAAAAACCATAGCAGGAAATAAATTCCCTTCATGGCTTAAAATGAAGTTACTAAGAAATAGATTTGGCAAGATATAATATGAAATATTCTTTATTGTTGGAACAATTGAAATGAATAAGAAGTGGACACTTAAATAGCCTTGAAAACAAGGCTGAATATTGGAGAGGAGTTTAGGAAATGAAGATGATTTAAATGAGTAAATCATTTTAAAGGTATCTGTTTCAAGTGGAGTATGAATAATTGCTTAATAATTTCCAAACTAAGGTGGCGCAAGAAGAGGGCAAAAAGATCTCACAATGATAAGGCTAATTAAGCGGTACATAGCCAGAAGATCAAGTATCTTAAAGTAGAGAGCTTGGTCTAAAACCATATAGAGCGGGTTTGGATTGTCTGGCCAGCCTCACGCAGCCAATCAAACAAAGAGCAGTAAGTGACGTTTCCAGCTTGATTATTAACATTTTTGAGCTCAAAAGGTATTTCAAAAGCAAAAATTAATTTAATTAAATGATAATAAAAAGTTAATTTAATAATATCAGCTGATTTGAAGCTAACAGTATATTTTTCCTTAGCGCCCTGGGTTTGAATCTTTTTCTGGAAGAATTTCCAAAGCCAAATATTGTTGACAATTCTGTTGGTTTGTGACTTTGACTGGGTGTCTTCTGATAATTTGTTCATCAATAAAATGGAGTCAGTAAAGGAATTCCTGAAATATGGCAAGTTTTAATATCCTATCCACGACAAGGAACTGTTGGCTATTGTGCACTGTCTAGTCAAATGACGCTGTTACCTAGAACAAAAGAAAGAATTCACAGCATTAATTGACCACAAGTTGCTCATATATTTCAAACCCCAAGCAAATCTATCTTGCCATCAAGCCTGCTGGATGGAGCTCTTGGAGAGATTCAACATTCTTATATAGTACAAACCTGGGGCCAAGCTTGCCATGGCAGATGCCCTCTCCTGCCTATATGTCTGTGCCTTGATAGGAGAAAATGGGCTCAACCCAGACTGGCCCCTTTTAGTACTGCAAAAAAAGGACGTAGTTTTCCCCCAGCACAACCAACATAACAAAGGAAAAAGTCATCAAAAACAAACACCTATTTTCTGATGTATACGGGACCCTACACAGAAAAATGTCTAACGGCACAAGCATTCCCTACATCCCCACGCATCAGCAAGTTAACACCATCCTACGCTATCACAGAGACCTTGGGCATACCAAGAGTTTAAACCTATGTGAGTTCCTTAGGCATAAGGCCTGGTGGCCAACCTTGTAAAGCAATGTTCAAGAAGTTCTAGACCAATGTGAAGTATGCAAGAAATTTTCCAAAAGCAAAACCCCTCCAAATTCAGTACTTCCCATCTGCACATAACTACCTTTCAAAGTATGGGCTCTTGACATTGTTGGCCCCATGCCAGGGAAACACAACAATAAGAAATAAATCACCACTGCCATAGAATTTTCTACAAGATGGTCAGTAGCCCAAGCAGTAAAGGCACACACTGGCAACAACGTCTGACAATTTATTGGCAATGAGATAATCAGCAAGTTTGGAAATCCAGAACTCATAATAACCAATGGAGGGAAAAATTAACCTCCAAAACCACCAATGTATACCTCTCAAATAAAGGGGTCAAACACACCGTAACAACGCCATACCACCCACAGGCCAATGGACATTTAGAGAGGCTTAATGGCAGCCTTGTGCAAGCCTTAGTCAAGCTCACCACCAGGAGACCTGAAGACTGGTATAAGCAGCTACCAACTGCACTACTTGTTTGCCAAACCTGAGTGAACAGGTCCACCGGAAAAAGCCCTTTTGAGTTGGTATACAGCACACAGTCAAATATCATTCAAGCATTGACAGGACCCAAACTGAAAATACCAAGTGAATTCCTCTCTTTTTTACCCTCAAGCTATAGAGGAAAACAGTAAACAAACAGAAAAGGAAAACAAACTTCTGCAAAAAACTTTTGTCCCCATCCGCAATAAACATGAAGTTGGGGACAAAGTTTGAGTCATGAACGTTGATAAAAGCAAACTACAACCCAAGAAAGTAGGGCCAGCAATCATTCTAAAGGTAAACAACAATAACACTTACCTTGTGCAAGGACTGGGGAAACACAAGCAAGACAAGACCCTACACCATGATTGCCTGGGACCCTGCAAAGCAAGACAAAAGCAATGAGAAACTGCCCTGCCTGCCACAGAACAACAATTAGTCTAGTATGGCGCCTGGGCTCCTGACAACCTCCCTGACAACCTACCCCCAGAGGAGGCCAACCTTCAGTCAGGGGGTGTCAAAACAGCAGGCTCAACCTGCCAGCAAGGTTCCAAACAAGCAGGTTTTTGACCTGCAATCCAATTACCCAGCCACTCAAAGCCAGAATAGGAAGTCAACTCAAATTACCAAATCCAACAACATGAACAGATGATGATCCCTTACAGTGAATACCTTGTTTTGGCGCTTGACTCATTACCAGGATCAAGCCACCCCCTTCTTCCATCCAATGTGTGATCAACAATCATGTTCCTGCTATTCATTGATTCACTATGACTATATAATCACTATCTCTCAATAAAGATTATTATCTAGCTTCTAAATATTTTTTCCCTTGTAACTCTGCTAAAACAGCACAGTTACAACATTATGCTGATGCAAGTTGGAAACTAGATGAACCCCCAATTGTCAATCATCAATTTCAAACCAGAAAGGGGATTCTAGCTACAACCAAGGCACTTGGCTCCCCAGTCCAATGCTTTCAAATGTTCCTGACTTACAGGCTAACTAGTATATAATAAAGCTACATTCCTTTATAATATTTTGTGCTATCATTAAGTAAATTACCCTTAATAGTATCACATAAATCACTAAAAGACTACATTAATAAGAATCCCTTGACACTAAGCTTTGTCACCCCTTCTCAGGAGCTTAAGATGAATCACCCAATTTTTTTTCCTTTAACTATAGCATGCCTAGGGATTGGGGCAACCAAACCATATTTTAACCTTTTGATCCTACACCATAATCCACTAAGGGGTATTATTATGAGGAGCCAGCACAACACAACTCCTCACACTTACACTCTTGGCCCCAATTGGTTTTGATCCACTCCATCATGTCCATAGCAGTCTACACTATAATCTACTATGTATTTATATACTTCACTGTTAACTTTGGTTAATTTAACATCCATGCAAAGGTGTTTTGTTAAAATTGATGATATACCCAATTTTCACCTCCTTGATAGGGTTCCAAGTAGCAAACTTGACCCCCTATTTGGCTAGAATACTACCCTATATGTTGGGTTGTTGCAGAAATTGCTTTTCTTGTTGAGACAGGTATCTTTTATGACCATAGTAGTCCCATTTTGTTTGTTCAATTGATGTAGCTTGCCATAGAACTGAGCAGCGTATTTTCTTTTCATAAAGGCTTCTTTTAGGTTGATGCATTTGCTTAGATTGAATTGTCACATGATTTATGACAGGAGCCCATTGTAGAAGTCTAATTGGGTAGAGGGGCTGATAAAATTCATATGTATGGTTGCTATGACTGTGCTAAAGTCACTTTGGGCTGTGATTAAACAAAGTGGTTGAGTTTTAATTAACTTTATATGTTGAAATTCCAAACATTAGGATTGGTCTTGGGGAATTTTCTGACAGCAAATCCCATCCTTGGAGGGATTTTCAAGTGTGATGGTGAATTACCCAGGAATCAATTAGTTTATATTAATAAAGGGGCTAATTGGATAATATAACCAATTCAGATTATGAGACTAGGTGTCTCAAAACCAATTGACTAACTTAGAAGGTTAATTGATACTCAGGAATATGATTAATAAGGATTTAATCATAGGGCTGAAATGAAATATACTGTTTCAAGTAGAGACTAAGTGTATCAACCCCAATTAATTAACCAGGAAGGTCAATGAATGATAGCCAGGAGTATGATCAATGAGGATTTAGTTATAGAGATTTAATAGTTGTCAGGAATTGCGCCATCAATGCTATTTTGATATGGCCTACAAATAATGATAAATGCAAAGATTTGACTGGTTTTGCTTTTGTGTTTGGGAATTCCTTGCTTTCCGTAAATGGGTATGTGCTAATATCCACCCATTCTGGAATACCATGCCTTCCCTTGTCTGATCCTGGTATGACCTCATCCCAATGTGACCCCCTTGGCCACTCTGTCTATCTAATGAGTGATCACTGTCCCTTGTCTACTATTTAAGTAGAATTAGCTCTCCTAATAAAGACAAGTTTATCCACATTTGTGTTGGCTTTAGTATTCCTCAAGATTTTTCCTTTTCTTTTTTCCAAAAGGAATTAATCATCTTGTATTCCAGGAAATTAGGGTATCTGCCCTTAATTTTGCCCTGAAGGATAACTAAGGCTAGCTTCAAACCTCAAATCTTTTGTTATAAAGATTTCCTGTTGTGTCCTCCTGGATATTGTCCCCAGGAGCCAAACACAACAATAGGTTTGACTGTGTCAAGAAAAAAATTAAGGCTAACCAAAAATAAACCCTCAAATGGTGGTTTAAAAACACTGTGTTGGCAAATTTATTAGGTTTAAAAGTGCCAAGGTGCTGCCAGTGCATGTTTCAGGCGCTTAGGCACTATGTTGCTTCCTATAGCACTCATGGATGTTTCAGTGGTTTCTGGGTTGTATTTAAAGTTATTTTTCTGGTTATTACTAGCAAAAAAGCAATTAGCGCAAAAAACTACAAAAGAAAGATAATAATTTCTAGGCATTCAGTATTAATCAGCTATTTTGAAGTTAGAAAAATGAAGGCTTGGATCAGAAACAAGAATATTCTACATGGTTTTGGTGCCAAGAGTCTGGAATACTTCAAGCCATGGAAGTACATGTCCACAAAAAGAATAAGAAGATTTCAAAATGTACTAGGGTATGTTCTTATAGGTTAAAAATTTAAAGACTTTTTTGATAAAGATCTTATTTAGATGATGTCATTATTTTATAGATTATGTGATAGGAATCCAGTTGTGATTCTGGAACCAGGGGGGTTTCAGCCAATTATACCTCAAATCATATATAATGAAAACATTAATATAACAAATAAATATGCTTTTATGATAATTGTTGTTTTACTCTTAATATTTTTTTGGTTTTATGTATTTGGCTTTTACTGGAAGAAGACTATCATTAAATGAGAAGTATATAGTCTGTAACTAAGACTATAAGAAGTAAAAATCATGAAAGTGGTCACCAGATGACAGGAAGTTAAACACCATGTGTGGTGCAGTATGCCACTCCTCAGTAGCATCATGGTAGGACCCTTTCTTTGTTTGGAAAAATATAAGGGGAACTGCTGCCCTTTTTTGTGTTTGACGTTGGAGAGTAACCCTCTGAATCACATAAGGGCATTGCCAATTAGAGACTAATTGACGCACCTGCAGCTAGCTGCAGATGCGTCAGAGAGTGACCCATTGGAGTGGTTTTGCTATAGGCAATTAGTGACCAATCAATGCATCTGCGGCTAGCCGCAGATGCATCAATAATTGACCCATTGCTTGTGCCCATTATGTTAATTGGTATATCAACCTTCTGCCCCTCTTTTTTCCAAATTGTGAACTCCAAATAGAGTAGTCTAAAACCCTGTTCTACACTCAATTCCCCAAAGACATCCCTACTATATGCTGTGACCACCTGACTCCAGGTCACATGTCTAAATGTTCATTTCTTGCCCAATCTAATCCATTTCCCTCTGAATATTCCCCAAAATGTTTCAGCTCTCCAAGAATAAGCCCAGTACCTGACAGTCTAGACCCTAGTCAGGATGACTCACCCTTTCTTTTCCCTCCCCTCCTTCCAAGTATAAAAAGACCCCCAAGAGACCCCCAATAAACAGAATTATTTACCATACAAATATAACCAACGACTTTCATTTCTTAGACTACTTGCAGAGCCCAAAAATAGAGGTTCTGTTGAGTAAAAAGATATTAGTCCTGTTTTGTTCTCAGTTTCTGCTCAGCTACACCCAACCTACCTTTAGACCCTTGAGCACCACATTTTCTGGTGCTCACTACAGGGGTATCCACCGCTTCCCTTTGCACCGCTGCCAGAGACCTCTAGTCCAGGGACCCAACCTGTGACTCCAAAACTATGGACTGTCCACTCTGTTCCACTGCCAACTATGCTTTCTGCAACGCCAGCCCCTGCGCCCTGCCTGCCCAACTCTGGCATGCAGAGGCCAGGGTTGGCCCTATAATGCTGATCAAGTCCCAACTCCCACCAAAGTCCCCCACCCTGAGGGTCAAGTTGCCCCTAACGCAGAATCTCCCCAACTACCTATAGAGGTTGAAGAATCCTTGCTCCAACCTCTGACCTTCCCCCCATGCACCCAGACCTGAACTCGCCTATTAGTCTCTGCCCCTACTGTTCCCCAAGCTGTTGAGCCCCCAAGACAGGGCTCAGCTTCAGTTTGCCCGCAAAGCCCCTCTCCTGCCTCAGACGAGGACCCCACAGAGGACTTCTTTGAGGTAGATGAAGAACCTCCCACCAACCTTCCTTGGACCTTTTCCTGGTCATCTACTTCAAGTGGAGACCACCGCCACCCTAGGGCTCTGTCTGGAAATCCTGCGCCCCCTCCCCAAAGACGTCAGACCCTCAAACAAACTAGCTCTCATGCCCTGTTTGTCTCATGTACAGAGCCTCTACTTGTCCCCACTGCTCCTCCATCTTACCAATCTGTCCCCAGTGCTCCCCCTCTGCCAATTCACCAAGTTGCTCACCCTGGCCCCTCTGATGACCCTACCATATCATATATAGAACATGTCCGCTGGTTCCTTAGTGAGAGTGGGAATGTTCTCACCTCTACCGCCATAGACAACACCAGAAGGATCAAGGCTTACTTGATCCAGTTCAACCATCCTATGGTAACCGCACTGGTAAATTGGATGAAACAACAGCGCATCAGTAGTGAACAAACCATTATGGCCCTGAATCAACTAAGGGATTACACTAAGGCAGCAGTGAACCCTCTTCAAGATCAACTTCACCAGATCCAGCATGAGCAGAGAGGTTCTGGGAGCCATGCACTCAGACACTGTAACTATTGCTCAACAGATAACTGAAGACCACTCCGCCCTTCAGCAGCAAGTAATTTAACCCTTGGTTGAAGAAGTGGTCAACCTTAAAGGCCACTCTAACCAACATGATATAGACATCAGTGACATTCAGGCTCAGCTAACAGATATCTGAGAGGCTTGCAACCAGTGGGCTAGGAATGCCGCGTCTAGAGTCAACCAGATTCAGGATGACCTAGAGGTCCTGAAGAACAAGTTTGACTTACTTCAAAATGATCTCGCACAAACATGAGAAAGCCCTGGACATTGTGGGAACTGATGGCAACACAACCTATACTAAGGTAGAAGCGCTTCAGTCAGACCAGGTTGCCTTCAAGGCGGAAACTGAGGCCAACCAGACCAAACACCTTGGCCTCATCCAACAATTGACGACCCAACTTAACCGCGTCCAACAGGAGCTGACTATCCTGACTCAGAAGCAGGAAACCCATGCCTCCACTTACAACAAGGAACTCTCTACTCTTAAGGAGAAGGACGCTAGCTTACAGTTGCTGATCTCCAATCTGACCAAAAGATTTGACTCAATGAACCTAGGAGGATCAGGTAGCACTCAACCAGGCCCAACATCTGCCTCTGCCTTGGTCTCAGAAGAAGTAGTGTGTTCTGTTCTTGTTTCAGTAGAAACCACAACAGCCTTATTCAGTATTCACCTGGCTGGAGAGACATATCAAAGTTTCCCCTGGGCTACCCAAGGGGTCCCCGCCCCAATGCCAACCTCCCTCCCGCCTATCCCAGACATCTTGACCCCCAGCCTCACCTCAGTACCAACTGCCACCAATCAAACTCCCAGGGAACATCTCCCCAACACTCCATCACTGGCCCCTATTAATGATCCTAGGGCAGACCCTGCAACCGCACGCTGGGAGACCCCCCCAAATCCTGGACACTCACAGCCTCATCAATACCCTTGGTGGTTTCCCCCTTCCAGGTACTCAGGCCCTAACCCGCAACCATATCCACAAGAGTGGTCTTTCTTCCAATTGAGTTACCCCTATGGGGCTTACACCCCCCTCTGGGTTGTTGCTTCCACCTCAAGGCTACCCTAGAGCTTTCTCTGGAGGACCCCCAGGGCCATCAGGACCCCCACCAGGTCAACCCTCAGGACCACCAGGGCTGCCGCCTGGCCCCCCAGGACCGCCCTACAGACCTCCAGGACCAGCCCCTTCCAACTCTGGCCTGCCTTCATGGGACTCTTGTGCAAGCTCTGGCCCTAGTCTCAAGCTAAACACCAAGTTCAAACCAGGAGGACCCATCAATATTCATGTCTTTCTCAAAGGGTTTGAGCTTATGATCAGGGATATCCCAGAGCCAGTTGCCCGCGCTAAACTGTTGAATAGCCTGGAAAAAACTGCCTTCTCCACTGTGGTTGCCTCTCTTAGTGGAGGGTAGGGGTCTTACAAGGAAATTAAAAATATCCTTGAAGACACCTATGGTTCCCCCAAACAGCTAGAGGACAAGAAGGCCAATTTCTGAAAATCTCACTGAAGAAAGATGAGTTGCTTCCAGAATTTGGTAGAAGATTTAGGGTTGAGGCATAAACCTTAATGTCTATCAATTTCTTGACTCCCAGAGAAGCAGTGACAGCTCTTCTCCATGTGATCCTCCCCTTCCCACACTTTTCTGTCTTCCACCCACAGCTTTTGACACCTACTTCAACTCAGGCAGTACTTTTCATAGCTGTCTCCCTCCAACAATATACTCTATGTCAGGCTTCATGTCCTATGTACCCTTCCCGCTGGGTAATGAATATGGTAGAAGAATATGAAGAGGAGGATGACAGAGTCCTCTATGCAGAAAGATAACCCATGGAAAGGAGGAATGATTTAAGTGTGGTTGGAAAGGGCACTTTTCAAGGAACTGCTCACACCACCAACTAGACATAAAAAAAGAGCCTGCTGACACAAAACCCAGTGTAACCCCTTGCCCAACATATCACAAGAGGATAGTGCCTTGGAAGGGCCAAAAAAACTACTAAGCAGAGCACACGGGACCAGTGTGTCTCCACCTAGTAAAAAGGTCCCTCCCAATCTCCATAGCCCTGACTTGTTAATAATGTCTGTGGCTGACCATACACACGCAAAAGCCTCTACCCAAAAGGAAGTACCCCCACAAAATAAACCCTTTGAAGGCTGATCCTGTCTTGCCTTATATCCTCCAGGCTCAGAACCTCCAGAAAACCCCCCACACTGTCAGAAACATAATCAAAGCTCTTTCAAAAACTGTGATAACTACTCCATTGAGTGATATTGTCCACATTCTTCCCACCCTACAGAAAGCCATTGAAGAGCTAGAGAAAGAACCCCCCTTGTCTGTTGGTTAGAGGGCGGAAATAGCCTCTCAGTTGGTTCAAGCACATGGGTACAAACTGAGGTATTTGGCATCCCAATTTGTGCTGTCCTGGATAGTGGCGCTCTGACCTTAATCCTGTCCTCCCAATTCATCCATAGGCTTTGTTTGCTGCCAGACATTGAGTACAGCCAAACCTTTGGTACAGCAGGCAACAATCCTACCAGATCCAAAGGTGCATACTTGTTGGTTCCCTTGAAGTTTGGGGATACTGTGGTCACCTGCCCGGCCATAGTCCTGAAAGCCAAGAACTATTATGTATTGATTGGTTCCTCTTTTATGTACCAGTTTGGTACCACCATAAATCACAAGACTGGCACATTCCACCTCCTAGGCCAGGAATTCCCACTCCTGACACCTGATGGCCGGCCTAGAGTCCCTCCTGAAGGTATGAACCCTAGAGGATGCATCCTGCTTGCCTGCCCCTCTGGTATGATAGGGATCCCCTATGAAACCACGTCAACTTGGATAAGCAAACTACCAATAACAGTTAGCTACAACAACCCTATCCTGATTAGGTCAAAAGACTGTGTAAGTATTCCTCCTAAATCCCAAGCCATCATAGGAACAGGTATCAAGCTATGCATACCTAAGGGATTGCATGGGGAAATATTGGCACTAGGTTTTCCACGTCCCAGGCTGCCCACAGTTGTGACCCACCTTATCCCAGGAGAGACTACCAATGAGCTCACTATCCTGGTGGCCAACCCTCACTCCTCTACTCTAGAAATCAGACGTAACTCTGAGGTAGCTTTCCTAAAAATTGTCTCAAATAAATCTATTTCCTCTGCCTATACTATTGGATTGCTGTATGAACTAGGATTAACAAACCCTAGTCACAACCTAATAGCACCTATCCTACAAGATAAACAGATTGGGGACATAAGCCTGCAACATAAGGAACAGTTCCTGGAGCTCATCAAGAAGTACAAGCACCTTTTTTCCAACTCTGACGCCAAGCTAGGTTGTGCCAATAACTGCTTCCATAAAGTCAACACTGGGGAAGCATAGCCCCTATTCCAGACTGTGTACCGTCAATCCCCCGTGGCTAATCAGATAATCCAACAGAAAGTTGATAAACTGTTAGAAGGAGGTCTTTTAGTACCATTCAAAAATCCTTGGGCCAGCCCTTTTCTCCTGGTAAAGAAGAAAAATGGAACCAATTTTGTGTTAATTGACTACAGGAAGTTGAACGCCATCTCCAAGAAAGACAGGTACCCCTACCTCAGATTGATGACACTCTGGACAAGCTGGAAGGTGTGCAGTTCTTCTCAGCCATGGATCTTGTTGCAGGTTACTGGCAGATACCTATGGAAGTTGAAGACCAGGAGAAGTGTGCCATTGTGACTGCAGATGGTCTGTACCAACCAACCTGAATGCCGCAAGGACTAGCCAATGCCCCAGTCATTTTCCAAAGGCTAATGAACACCACCTTCTGCAACCTAAATTCCCTATGTGTCTTTGTATATTTAGACAACATCAGCATGTACTCAAAAATCTTTGAGGATCATCTTAGAGACTTAGAGCAGGTCTTCATTAGGCTAGACAAGATAGGGATGAAACTCAAGCCAAAGAAGTGTCAATTCTTTAAGGAAAACCTTGAGTTCCTAGGTCATGTCATCAATAAGAAAGGCATTGCTCCTATCCCAGCCAAGGTAACAGCTATCTCTAAACTTGCTGTCCCTACTACTTTCAAGGACATACAATGCTTCCTTGATATGGTTGGCTACTATTGCCAATTTATAGAGGCATTTGCCAATCTGGCCCAACCCCTCTTCTGCCTTCTAAAAAAGGATGTAGAATTTTTATGGGACCATAATTGCCAAATTGGGTTTGAGGTGCTCAAGTAAGCCTTAGTAGAATCCCTGGTTCTGGTGTATCCCAATTTCTCTAAAGAGTTCATTTTGTACACAGATGCCAGTTTAGTAACAGTAGGAGTGGTCCTTGTGCAAGTGAATGATGAAGGCCATGATCACCCTGTTGGATATTTCTCTAGGACTCTGAATGTCCATGAACAAAACTACTCAGTAACTGAGCAAGAATGTATAGCAGTCCTATATGGTATTAAAGACTGCTGCCCCTATCTATATGGGTCCCACTTCAAAGTTGTTACTTATCACTCCTCCCTTAAGTGTCTAGCTAATTTAAAGGACCCCAAGGAAAAATTGGCTTGCTGGGCAGTGAGACTACAAGCATACAACTACAAACTTATACACTGTCCTGGAGCCAAGCACGCCAACGCTGATGGATTATCCAGACTTCCACTAGTAGCAGCCCTTGCCCCAGAAGGAAACGCCCTGTTTGACCTCATTTCTTTTCTCTCCAAGTGGAATAGTATCTCACCTGAGGCCCAGAGAACCCTAGTCAAACTTGCTCATAACACCACAATTAGAGACAGCTGTTTATAAGGAAGTCAAGGGACATCAGCTACCATACATTTGCCCCTCACAGCAGCTGGTCATACTACAATAATTCCATAACCTAGCCACCAGGCATGCAGGCAAAAAACGTATGATGGCAACACTCTCATCACATTGTTATTGGAAAGGTATGTACACTGACATATTAGAATTTTGTTGAAGTTGCATGACTTGCCCCAAGTATTGTCCCCTATCCAAGGCCACTAGTTATAGACTGCACCCCTCTACCCACGTGTTTCACACTGTTAGCATTGATGTGGTAGGACCAGTAGGCCCAAATAAGACTAGTTGTGGGAATAGATACCTTATTGTAGCCATTGACCACTTCAGCAAATGGGTTGAAGACAAAGCCATTACTACCCCTACAGCCAAGCACACTGCCTGTTTTTTATATCGCATATCATTGCCAATCATGGTTGCCCACACACCATCTGGACAGATAATGGGACCAATTTCACCAGCAAACTTCTAGCTGAATTAAACAAGGCTATGGGAATCAAGGACAAAAAATCTAATCCTTATCACCCAGAAAAAAATGGCTCTGTTGAACAAGTTAACGGCACCCTCAAGACTATCCTCAAAAAGCTCATTCTAGATTTGGGCTTGTCTTGGGATACTTTAGTCCTCTTAGCACTCATGGCCTACCAGGTAACTAATCATACTGCTACTAGACGCTCCCCTTTCCAGATGATTTACGGTTGACAACCTTCCCTATATGGGCTCCTAACAACTTATCAATTAGACACAGACAAATCCCCTGACAATCATCTGAGAGCCCTTACCAAAGGGTTAATAACTCTGCACCACAAAGCATATAGCTCTATGGGAATAAGTTGGCGTGCTGTGTTTGCTTGCAACATAAAACACTGTCCCAAGCTAGATTCTTTTGAGATTGGCCAACATGTACTTGTCTCCAGGGCTCAGACTTCTGGACGACCCCACAAGCTCATCCCAATATTTTCAGGTCCATTTGTGGTAATTGATAAAAGTAGCTTTGATGCATATACAGTTTGACATATTGTCTCTGGTTAAACTTATCAGAGAGTACATGCCAAGTTCAAAAAGCAACCCCTTTAGTTGACAATTTCAGGAAACCAACCCTGATTGGCCGGCTCACTAGTGTTTGGGAACTAGCAGGTTGCGGACTGGGTGGGCAGAGCCAACCAGAGGATTAATGCTAACTTAATGAGGTAGGACATTGACTTGCCTACCCACAACCACAGACCGTCAGCTGGGATGATAGTATCTATTACTCCCGTGAGAGTAATATATACAATTCTAAAAAGCTTGTTAGTATGGTCCAGTGGGAGCTTGGCAGCGGAGGCAGGCATTGGTTTAGGAGTGACAGGTGGTTCCATGTCCATTTGGTAGGCAGGAAGGAAGTTGTATTTATCTCTGAATAGGCAGGGTTTGGTAACGTACCAAGGGCCTTCTTGGTTGTATCTGGTTAACTTGGTAGTTCTGGCCAAGGGATCCTGGGCTAGTATGTTGTTGGTGGTGTAGTCCTTGTACTCAGGCTTTAAGGGGTACTCTGTGAAATGGACAGGACCAAAGGGGGCACCTGGTGGGCGGTACATAGCTGGCGGGCTGGCAGGGGGGACAAACAATCTTGGGGTTAACTGGAAGAAGGCAAAAATAAAATATGGCAATAGTTGGGGAAACCAATATCTCATAAACTTTATTTAAAAATGACAATGGGGGTTGATCTTGGCCTGGCAGGTATTTATACCACGCTACCAGGCTTCACTACCTGGTTGGGTTTTCTGGGCTCAGGCGGGTTGGCATTGGGTGTCTCAGATGGCAGTGTGGCGCTTGGCACTGGCGGTTTGCCACTGGCCGCTTTGGGGTGAGAAGACTTCAAATCCTTCTGTTTATTGATTTGGGTATTGGGTGCCTCTTTGGGTTCAGTGCCTTCTCTGACTTTGGGGGAGTTTGGAATAACTTTCAGGGAGAAATTTGTCTATTTCACCAGGCAAACTGCCAGTATCAGGCGTTGGCACTTTGGGGAAATTCCCGGCATCTTGCACTGGTGGTTTGCTTGCAGAATCCTGCAGGGCAGCTAAGGGTTTGGGTCCTGGCAGGGTGGCAGCAACTTCATCAATTATTAGTGGATTATTGCATTCCCAGCCTATGAGTCTGGCGGTCTGCAAAGGGTTTTGTCCAGGGTTTGACGCTGACTCCATATTTTGAGATTTAGGAGCATCCAAATTGTTATTCCTGACAGACAAGGAGTCTCCTTGCCCCTTGCCAACTTCTTCCTACATGGGCAACCCTCAGTAAGGCCATGCGGCTTTACACAACCTTGGCTGGCCTCTCTATTATCTCTTCTATATAGGGCAGCAGAAGAAACATTACGTAGGAATATAGAAAGTTGATGAAGCAAGGCATCCTACTACCCCTTCATAGGATCAGGCTGAAGAGACCAATTGTTGGTATAGCCTGCATAAATAAAAAATGGATTTATCCCAGAATAAAAGGGGGGAAATGAATAAATAAATATATAAAAGATAAATATGGTAGAAGCGTAAGAAGTTATTCATGAAGCAGGTGAGGGGTCATGAACCCCATGTAATGATTTGTGACCTTGGCGGCCACAAAGAAAGGGAACATACAATTTTCATTGTAGGCAGCTACGTGGTTGCTTATTGGAGCCTGAAGCATCCAGTTGTACATACAACATTTTTCAGGAGGATGACAGCTGGTGTAGATAGCGGCCAAGATGAGTGCGTCTTGAATCATGTATTCATATGATTTGAACCCCTTGGCAGGACAACCCGTGGATAGCTGAGCCCGCATATTGTCAATAGCAGTAGCTACCTTCTTGCGGGATAGGTTGGCATAATTGGCCAGATTGAAGGATAGACCCAGGGTGATAAGGGCTTGCACCCGCTGGTGGTACAAGTTGGGATCCAATTCCCTGATCCAGTTGGCAAATAGGCAGTACCACCGGCTCTGAGAGACCCCATCAAACCCATGGTACAAAAGAATGGGGTGAATGTCCTGCTCCACCCCCCAAGTCTCCACTGCCAAGATCAAGGCGTTTTGGGCAAAGGTGACGTCCGCCATTTTGCAGGGACAAGTGGCAATCAACCAGCTGAACCAAGACAAGGTAAAAGAAAGGATGTGACGGGTGTTGATAGCCATGGTGTTCTCCACCAAGTGACTTGTACAAGCGGTGATAGGCCTGGCTACCTGACATCCCAGCCCAAGCTGTGCAATGTTGATGAGATTTGAAGAAGAAGAAAGGCGCCCCAAGGGAGGCACACGCTCATAGGTGTTCACTGAAGAATTCCAAAACCATACCAAATCCTTGTTTTGGACCATTTATAGAATGTGGGCCATTAGCTCAACCTGAAGGGCGGCCCTAACCTCCCAATAGTTGTTCTCAGATTGTTCATTGAGACAGACTGCATTGATGGCCAGCTGGCTGTAAGGACCAAGGACTTGCTCAGAGCAATCAGGAGCATGGTGGGTTATGATCACATTGTCCAGCCCCATGTTGGCAAAGGTCTCTTCAATGGCCATGCAAGGAACCAGGGTGTCCTCAACGGGATTATCTGCACCCAAACAATCTGCTGCCTCCAGAGCTGTGTGCTGCTGCTTGTCAACAAGAGCCTCAGAAGCTGCCTGCACAACAGCCGTGTCACAAGCAGCCTGGGCCATTACATCCCGCAAAGCTTGCTCATTGTTGGTTGGCAGGGACGCCTCTGCCCCGCGGGCCAGGTCATAAAGGCGCTGGCACTGGGTAGCCAGGGAAGAAGGGCAACTTGGGGGACTATGATCCTTGGGATTGGGTTGACTACTGGATTCTTCATAAGCATCAGGGCCTGAGGCACCTGAAGACTTGGGCATTTTAGATTGAGACGCCTTGAACCCTTTGTCATCTTTGTCTAACTGGAGATATCAGCGCCCCTTGGTAGCGTGCACCCAACTGGGCGCAATGGCAAAGGCTACAGACGTTAACAGGCCCCGTAAAATTCTGTGGTCTTTCTCTGGGAGGTCCTCCAATAGGTTCTCTTTTCTTTCCACTGAGGAGCCCACCCCCTGTTCAAGGGCCTCAAGCTTGGCTTGAAAGAGAGCAGTTAGTGCAGCCTGCAGGGAGGCAGACAATTTGCAGATGCGGCAGGCGGCAGAAGAAAGTGACATTTTTTAACTAAGGGAAACTATCCAGGGTGCCTCTATTTATATGTGATTTTACCCAATTACCTTGACTTGATGATTATTGGGTGATTTATCATGACTCACACCTCTAAGTTTATTCCCCAATTATCATTAAGCCACTTGAAAATTGATTGGCTAATTTAAATTGGTTTCAGGTGAACATCCACTTGCCATTATGAGAGCCTCAAATTTCCTTTTTTGGGATGAAGCCCTATCCTGATCCAGGGGTATGTGGTGCAGGGTGCCAGTCTTCAGTAGTATCATGGTAGGACTTTTTCTTTGTTTGAAAAAATAGAAGGGGAACTGCTGCCCTTTTTTGTGTTTGACGTTGGAGAGTAACCCTCTGAATCACATAAGGGCATTGCCAATTAGAGACTAATTGACGCACCTGCAGCTAGCTGCAGATGCGTCAGAGAGTGACCCATTGGAGTGGTTTTTCTATAGGCAATTAGTGATCAAGCAATGCATCTGCGGCTAGCTGCAGATGCATCAATTGGCAACCCATTGGAAGAGGTTTTACTATAGGCAATTGACGACCCATCAATGCATCTGTGGCTAGCCGCAGATGCATCTATGATTAACCCATTGCTTGTGCCCATTATGTTAATTGGTATATTGACCTTCTGCCCCTCTTTTTGCCAAAGTGTGAACTCCAAAGAGAGTATTCTGAAACCCTATTATACACTCGATTCCCCAAAGACGGCCCTACTATATGCTGTGACCACCTGACTCCAGGACACATGTCTAAATGTTCATTTCTTGCCCAATCTAACCCATTTCCCTCTGAATATTCCCCAAAATGTTTCAGCTCTCCAAGAATAAGCCTAGTGCCTGACAGTCTAGACCCTAGTCAGGATGACTCACCCTTTCTTTTCTCTCCCCTTCTTCTGAGTATAAAAAGACCCCCAAGGGACCCCCAATAAACAAAATTATTTACCATACAAACATAACCAACAAATTTCATTTCTTAGATTACTTGCAGAGCCCACAAATAGAGGTTATGTTGAGTAAGAAGATATTAGTCTGTTGTGTTTTCAGTTGCTGCACAGCTACACCCAACCTACCTTTAGACCCTTGAGCACCACACCATGTTTTCTCACCTGGAATTTGAGCTTGCTGAATCTCACATAAAGAATTCCCTGTTATACCAAAAAAGAGTCAGTCTGGGAATAATTAAAAAGCAAGTATAGATTTTCTGGATCCTCTATAGTTTCTCTATCACAAATGTCTTTATATGCTGTGAAAACTCATCAATTATTCCTCTCATTTTGAGATTCTTGGATTTCTGGGATATTGTTACCACTAGCTAAGGCTTATTGAATTTTTATTTTATTAGGTTGAAAGTCATATCTGTTTTATATTTATAATAGACTCACTTGAGTAACCACCTAATCAACAATTAGTGGACACCTTTATGTCCCAACTAAGCAGCAAATGCTTTAGGTGTTAAAATTATTGATGGTCCCTGATAGTGCGCAAATACATGGGTCATTAATTATAGAAGCTAAGCATTATTCACAGTTCTGAGTCAAATATTCAGTATTCAGTAAGCCATGAAAATCCAATCAATAAATCAATCAATTAAATATTATGAAGTTCACAACTGTTATTTTTCTTGTTTGGTGATTTTATTATGTACAGTTACATGTCATATTTTTATGTCCTCTAATTTCCCCATTATTTCTTTATTAAAAACCCCTCAAATATCTTACTATATATACTTGATTTATATATTAAGTATAGACAGTGTTTACCCTTTATTGATTTTTTTCCTTGGTTAGGTTTTCACTACCCTTCTATTCAGGTATAGTGAAAGAAAAAATTTATAGAAGTAAATATTAACACAAACTTTCTATTTGCAATAACTATCATGATGTTGGTGTCCTTGAGTGTGAGCTTCTCAATAAAGAATCTTTGAATAACTCTCAATTGTTTTCTTGTCTGGGGATGTTCTCAAACCATTTGCTTAAAAATCTGGAAGCTAATCCTGTGGCTTTGGGTGAAATTTCACTTGCCCAGAGTCTATAGGGACATAAAACTTGTTTAGACTTGTTCTATGTGCTTTTTATCCAAAGAGTGGTATTTTCTTGGCAGAGACCTGCAAAGATCCCCATTTTGCAAGAAAAAAAGCACTGGAGTGCTATGGATTATATTTTGGGTGCTGCTGTTGTTGCTGCAGTTTGGGCCAGGACTCCATGAGTGCTTATAAACTTAATTTTTATGGGTATGAGTACAATGTTAAAGAAACAGTATCTCATGAGGGTATTTTTTCCCTCTTTTTAAATCCTTTAACTGGTAGGTAGTATCATTTCTTGGCTTTTTTTCTGAGAAAATATTTTCTTTGGGTAAGTAGGTATGTATAACCTACCTCTCTTGCCACTGTTGAGTATATACTTCTGAGAAGTATATAAAACAAATAAAAGATGAATTTTAAAGAAAATAGCAATCCTTTATTTGTTATAAAAGAAAGGTATTGTATAGTATCATAATAGGCCACATAGTGTGTATTTAAGTAAGTGTAAGGATTTGCATTCCTTCTCCCTGCAAAAAGACAAAAAAATCAATTATAGAAATTAATTTAATTGATAAATTAAAGGATGACAACCAGAAGGGATTTTTAACAGCATGTTTAAATGCAGAAATATAGAAGTTGTCATAAACAATAAATCAATGAACATAGGATTAAAGATTCTGCGTTTAAATTTAAAAACATAAAAAAACCCTTAAAGCAAACATCAGAGCAAAACCTGTTTGAACCACAGAAAATAGATATAAATTATATTATAAAACCCCAGCTAGCTCTGATTGTGACTATAATTAATTCAATTAGTGAATTAAATGCAAAAACAACTACCAGCAGCTCCAAAAACTCCAATTTCACACAGAAATCAACTCATCAGGACCAAATTAAATGCAGAATGCATACAAAAGAATTAAACTGTGTCACAAGCCACTAATCAAGGTTGATTAAACAAAAAAGCCTTAGAAGCAATTTAAATCCAAACCAACAGTCAACATCAGCCAAACCCTGCAAGCAAATAACCATCCTGCCCATTAATCAAGCCTTCACCTCTTTCAACTTATCAGGATGAAGCTTGCTACATGCCTGTAAAAAATTGTTGCACCTTCACATGAAAGGGCAGGACACATGGGTAAACCTTACACTCCTCCCAAAAATCCTATCAGTATTTAAGCTGATTCTCCCTTCAAAGCAAATTTCTCCCAAAATTTTACTTCTTTTTTCAATTTAGAATAAATTCTATATTTTCTAAATAACATATTAGTAGTCACAATTGTGAAATCCCTCCATAATAAAGCTATGCTTCCTTGTGTGGATAATTTTCTTATTTTTTCTGTGGTGTCAAGCCAATGTCAACTTTGATTCTCCTGAGCCTACTCCTACTTATAAATCTAAAGACTCAATCTGGTACAGATTTGGACCCTGATGTCACTGTTGCAACCAAGTTTTCAGACTTGTCTGCCAACGTATCTTACAATACACAGAGGGCGCTCAATGAGCTGCCCCTTGACGTATCTAACAACATGAATCATGTTGATGGCAATGTCAAACAAGGGGCACTTTCTCCTAATTAGGAGCACTACAAATTTGACCTGCTGATACCACACAAGTTATTCCTTGGCTCCAATCCTTATATGGAACATGCCACCATGCCACCCCCTTGTGGCCTGGTGGCTTTCCCCATATAGTATATTAACCACAGTGTTCTATAATAAAACAATGCCTTATTCTTATTATTCCTGTCTTTTCTATTGGACTGTTGGCTTCCCCAATTCAAATACTGAATCAGCATTGGTTCAGTTGCAACACCACCATTCTTTGTATGTTAAAAAAGCCCATTTTTCTCTCATTTTTTCATGGAACTAACCCTGATCTGCTGGCTTTCTAGCGTTTGGAAACTGGCGGGTTGTGGACTGGGTGGGAAGGGCCCATCAAAGGATTGGCGCTAACTTAATGAGGTAGGACATTGACTTGGCCACCCACAACCACAGACTGGCAGTGGGGATAATAGTATCTATTACTCCCGTGAGAGTAATATATAAAATTCCAAAAAGCTTGTTGGTATGGTCCAGCAGGAGCTCAGCAGCGGAGGCAGGAATTGGTTTGGGGGTGACAGGTGGTTCCATGTCTAATTGATAGGCAGTAAGTAAATTGTATTTATCTCTGAACAGGCGGGGTTCAGTAACATATCAAGGGCCCTTTTGGCTGTATCTGGTTAACTCTGTAGTTCTGGCCAAGGGATCCCAGGCTAGTATGTTGTTGGCAGTGTGGTACCTATACTCAGGCTTTAAGGGGTACTATGTGAAATGGACAGGACCAAAGAGGACACCTGGTGGGCAGTACATAGCTGGCAGGCTGGCAGGAGGGTCAGATGATCTTCAAGTTAACTGAAAGATGACAAGAATAAAATACAGCAATAGTTGGGGAAACCAATATCTCATAATATTTATTTAAAAATGATAATGGGGATTGATCTTGGCCTGGCAGGTATTTATATCACACTGACAGGCTTCATTTCCTGGTAGGGTTTTCTGGGCTTGGGCGGTTTGGCATTGGGGGTCTTAGATGGTAGTGTGGCGCTTGGCACTGGCAGTTTGCCACTGGCTGCTTTGGTATGAGAAGACTTTGAATCATTATGTTTGTCAATTTTGGTATTGGGTGCCTCTTCAGGTTCAGTGCCTCTTCCTGGGCTTTGGGGGAGTTTGGAATAACTCTCATTGAGAAACTCATGCATTTCACTGGGCAAACTGCTGGTGTTAGGCTTTGGCACCTCAGGGAAATTCCTGGTGTCTTGCACTGGCAGTTTGCTTGCAGAATCCTGAATGACAGTTAAAGGTTTGGGTCCTGGCGGGCTGGCGGGCTGGCAACAACTTTATCAATCAGTAGTGAGTTATCAGGTTCCCAGCCTATGGGTCTGGCGGTCTGCAAAGGGTTTTGTCCAGGGTTTGACTCTGGTTATGTATTTTGGGATTCAGGAGCATCCAAATTGTCATTCCTGACACATTGTGAATCCTTATGCCCCTTGGTATATGCTGGGATATACCCGTGTTTATTACTTCTTGAACTATTTCACTCTCTTCTTGGAGAGATTCAGACTACTAAGGCACCTACTTCATATTTTGATGATAGGACTCCCATCTTGGCCCACTCTATTTAAGTTTAATTTGGGGCCTTCTTCATTTCCTTGGGAAAAGGCTCCTAAATAAGTGAATCCCTGATAGTAATAGTATTCATGGGGCTGTTCCAGATATTTTTACACATAGGACATGAATTTTGACCTTGTTAAATATTAAAATGTCTTCATAGTATCACCAACTACTTTTCAATAGAGACATTTCTTAAGAAAAGGATTTCCCAAGAGGGAGTAATCAAATAAGTTGCAACACTGTGCAAATTTGAACAGGCATTTGAAGTGCTACAAAGTACTCCTTTCCCTTCTAATTAATTTAATTTTTTATAATATTTTTTGTGTTTTTTGGTGATTTAATCTAACATATACAAACACATACAAGTATAAAGAAACAACTAATTATAATATGCTTTATTTTTCATTGGCATTGAAAATTGGCTCTTAAAAAGTCCACCCTTTGATTTATTATGCCTAGTTTAAAATTTTAAGTCAAGCTAACAGGCTTAATTTACAAATTTAAAGTATGTATGATACACTAAAAGACGGGGTTTTAAGAGCTAATTGACAACAACAATAAAAATAATGCATATTCTGATTGGATGTTCCTATCACTGCCCATACCAGAGTCTGACTGGACTCTAACAGGGGAGGCAGGCTGGGCCTGGAAGGCCATGTACACAATAGGCGCAATACAGACCAGATAGTTGACGGCAGTAGCAAGGAGGCGCCAACTCTCATTATGGGGCACAACCTGGTTGGCCAGCCCCAATACTGTGATGTAGACAAACCCCAACTTACTGAAGTCCTGGGCAGGAGGCGCATTGGGTAGGTGGACATCAGGAATCTCCTTCATTTTAGGCGGAAGATCCAGGTGGTGAGGGTGGTAATACTCCACATCAAGGGCGCAGGGAGGACTGACAGAGGTAGAAGGAGTATAGCCAGGGGGATATGGGTAGGAAAGTTTGTATTGTGCTATGGATTCACAAATAGATGCAAAGAGAATAATTAAATTGGAGCAAAAATAAACAGTTCCTGCAATAAGATAATAATTTATGGGCGTAAACTTGCTTTAGTAAGGTGTCAATAGTGAGGAGGGCTTCTCCTCCTCACTATTTATGCTTACTGGTAATTTTGGAGCTTTTAGTGCCATCAGAGAACTGCTGGTATCAATTGAAGTTAAACTTACAATTTTCACTGGAATTTGAGTACTTGGACCAGGGGGTGGGTGCTCATTGGTTGGTATAACATGAACCTTTCTTGAACTGCAGCATGCCAAGGTACCACAGTTATTTAAAGATCCTGCAAGTGATCAAGCACCCAATTGCACAATCAAATGATTGTGCTCTCAATGTACCATTTCCCGATAGTTGAAAGGTCCAAATTTGTTAATAGAATCAAAGTCAGGGATTTGAGGCTCATGTGCCTCTCAAATTCCAGGCCATTTTTTAATCAAAAAATGGGTTTTCTGGCCCTGGGAGATACTTGATAGGGGTTCCCAAGCTGTGGGGGTTTTTTGCCTCTAGGATGGCCATCTGATTGTCCAGGGCTTTCTGGGCCCTGAAAGTTCCTTGGTTTTGTACATGCTTGTACATATTTAGTTGTATCTTTAAATAAAATTAAAAATAAACTCACTTGTATGAGGCACAGATTCTTGAAAAAGTAACTATTTTTGTGTATTTATCTGTCTCTAATATATTACCAAAATAAATGAGTTAAAAATATAAATTAAAATATGTTGAATAATTATATAAAAATGGATTTTTTAGGAAGGGGTTTATTCAAGGCAATATGAAGAGTTGGGTGCATAGCAAACTAGATGGTGGAATAGCAGGCTGAGTATAGAAGGCAGTACTGGATTAGTGGGTGGTTTATTTGGCTTTATTGGGTTGATCTTATTGACTGAGTTGGCTATGAAATGTGGTAACAGGAGGCTTAATATAAAAATGGATGTTTGTGCTATATTGAAAAAAGTGATGGTGCAGAACATTGTGCTTGTGCTTGGCTATTACTTAAAGTGGTAGATATGTTGGGGACTCACATAAGACAACTGAATATCCTTTGATAATTGGCTACTCTTATTTACTGGAGATCTAGTTTACTGAATAGATTGACAATTTTTTTGCATATGAATAATTCATGGTTGTTAGGGCAACAAGAATCACCTAAATGAATGTCTTAAGATCTCTACCTCTGATTGCATTACCAATTTGATAGAAAAATACATCACCCAAGTGTATATCTGCATGGACTTCTGGTAAAATTAATAGATCATGTCCTTCTTATTGGATCTTATCTAGAGAAATTTCTCTGAATTACATTTGATGACCCAGAAATATGCAGAATTTGCATTGTCCAAGATCCTGATAATAATTAAATCACTGATAACTTTTCTGTATACATAGTACTTTTTGAGGCTTGATAGAACATTATCTCCTCTGGGAAAACTACTAGGAATTCCCAATAAAAGTACATTTTTTGCTTTTTTACCCTTGAAATTTTTCTTTTTCCAGATATTTTATAATATCAAAGAGACAGTACTATTCTGCAATATTATATAAATATTATATTATTGGAGATACTAGATGGACACTGGGTTATTATAGCACAAATTTCTGGATCATGTGGTAAATCATTGTCAGGAATGCATTTGCCACCTTTTCAATTAGTCAGAACCGGGACACTAACAACAAGTCTGTGTATCCAGAGTTGTGTGGTACAGCTAATGAAAAGTTTTTATAAAGCCTAATTTTTATACTGAATTTAATCATTTGGAATAATGGTCCTTTTAAAAAGGGCAATCATGATGGAATAGGCATACTTGAGTTAATAATTGGGCATCACCTTCTGTTTTTTGGCAATTCTTATGCTCCCTCTCTTTATCACAGCCCCAAAACTCCCATCTGGGTGTCATATTAGAGAACTTTAGATTGGTGATAATTTTCAAACTATTATTTCACTCATGTTAAGATGCATCATCTCTTATAAAATTTCACTAGTCAGAAGTTGTTGCTTTGGAGGCAATTGATTCATAATGGCACTCAGTCTGTGTTTGAATGTATCCAATAGTCCTGGATTACTGTATTATTGTCTTTTAAAGATGAATTAAAGCAGTTACACCAGTTTTCTCCTGTGACATAGGCAAAGGCTGAGCCTGAACTTGGGGTACCCCATAGAGGTTATTGAAGAGAAAGCCCACAGATGACTTAGTGGCACATAAAGCTTTTTCTCCTAGATTAAGTTGGGTTGTTGGGTGTAAATATGACCCATAGTAGCTGTGAGTCCTTTCTCAATAATCTGGGATTGTGTTTCTCCTGGCACTGCCCCTCTACAATATCAAAGTTCTTGTCACTTGTAAAAATAATTTAAAAATAAAATTAATAAATCCTTATTAAAAACAAAAACTGAAATATTTCCAGAGTAATAGTTTTATTAACTGTCAGGATTTTAGGATATTGACTAATTGACAGATTCAACCAATTAACACAGGCCAGCTATCAATCACTCTTAGGAATGCTTTCAGTAGAATAATGCAGGCCGCAAGATGTGGATCAATGAATCAATGACCAAATCATATCCTGGCATCAACAAATTCATGCATTGCAACTAATGAAATGAAACATACAATTACTGTTCATTAATTAGTTTCCATCTGCAAGCACCTCAATATGCACTTCATTATAATTATTATTATAAAATTGAATTATATCCTAGAACAAGGGCCATCATACATGTCATCATCTGAAATACTTCTAGAAGAGTTCACCATGTACTAGGCTGTCAGGACAAACAATCTAAGATAAAAGGCCCTGAGCCTATTGTATTAGAGTAGCTCTGATTGAGGAACAATCACCTCCACCAACTAGTAGCCAGTAAGACTAGCTAGCCCTGGAACGTGGTCCAGGTAGACAGCTACTCTGCTCAGGCCAAGGAATATTTGTACAGCATCAGAAAGGATACTGAGCTGTAGAAGTTGTCAAGCAAGCTTTTTTCACAAACTGCACACACCCAAGGTTGAGCCCCCTGCTGCAATGCCCTAAAGCTACTTCAGTCTCTTCCAGTGTTGTGAGCTAACACAGATAAACACAGGCAGCTGGGACAACCTGAATATCAGTTATCTAATAAAAGTTGATATTTCAAATCCTTTTCCTAGTTTGATTCTAGTTAGATGGAGAGCAAAAGATCATACTGTTGCCATACAGTATTAATTCCTATAGTAAAACATAGAAAAAAATTATGAACTTATACCCAGAAGTAGAAAGAATTGTCCCAAATTCTTCAGGCTTTGGGCCCAGTCAGACTTTCTACTTCTGTAGACAACAAAGTATTCCAGGCTGCAGGTTATGCCAAAGTCACAGGTTCTCTGTACTTTACTAATGTTGGAAGACTTAGGATATCATCTGGCAGATGATAAAATACCATGGTCCACAGATTTCTGACATTAACCTTTATGCTCTTATTTGAGACACTTTCTCAGATCCAAGAAGTCATATTTAGAAGTCCAAAAAATGAACTAATGCTGTGGATTCCTGAATAAATTTGGGTATATTTACTCTCAGAAGATCATATTTATATTGTGAGCCATGAAAACAATCCAGATTTTCAGAAAATGCATTATTATGTGCATGAAATTATCACTTTAGTGACTGACCCAATTTTATTATTTGGTTATAGTGTATTTGTTGAAAAGCCAGTATATTGGTTGACTTATTTTATATCCATAATGTGACTTGTTCAATTTTGTTTTGAATATGGTTTTCTTTTATTGGCTGTCAAATTTTTGGGATTGTGTATTTAATTTTAATTTCATTGTGTATTTGGCTATTTTTGTAACCCTGACCTAGATAATAGAACTTTTGTTGTGTAAAATCAACCTTCAAATAGAAATGTTACCTTTTTGTTTTAGACTGAACCAATTTTGTTTTAGGCTGCTATATTTTTGTTTATCTCAACAGGTTGTGAAACAACTGTATATCTATGTACCATATATCAAGTTTTTCTATATTTAAATACCAATCTACTTGTTATGCATCTATCAGTACACCTTAACTCTAAAATAGAGTTCACATATATAAAACAAGCCCAAAAGGCTACTATAAAGTATTATTTGTATTTTATATTTTAGATTATATGTTACCTTTTATTTAAAGTAGCAACAGTAGCAGATATTTAGGACCTAGCATCTAAGATAGCTCAGCTTTTCAGAAGCTCTAAAGGTAATTATTTGAAAATATATTCAAAATTTATTGATAACTTGAAGCTACACTTCTCAATGGCCTAATATCATCTCACTAGGAAAAGTAAAAGATTCTATACATTTTTATAGATGAGTCGGAACTAATAGTTTAAAGTGCCATACTTTGGGCTTTGATGCACTTGCGCTGTATTTTATTATCTAATGTAAAGTTAATTCATAAACCATAGGTACAACTTCTTGTATTACCTATTCTCAACTTCGTATAAGCACTTATTTAAATCAAAATATCTAATATTAGGTCCATTGAAGCACAACAACATACCTTTACACAGAATCAATAACATGACGCAAGTATTTATTATGACTATAAACAATGAATATATCAACTTACTTGATATCACATTACATTTAATTTTAGAATGAATTTTATTAACGCCTAGTTCATCTTCAGTTTTAAAGAGATTTAGGTCAAGTATTGTGACGCCACAGAATAAACTATACTTGATCTTAGCCAATAGACTTGAGCCAACACTTGTTGTTCGTAAATTAATAGCTTCTAAAGCACCACAACTCGAATAAAATAAACACGATACCAGCACGAAGAAATCGGCGCTTTTATAAGGTACAATCCTCTCAAGCCTATTGGCTAAGATCAAGTGTAGTATCTGTTCTTTTCAGTTTAATAACTGGAATGAAGACTATCGTCTTCAATCGTTATTAATCTTATCTTTGTAATCTGAGACCACAACCCGGGCTTGCTCGGTGTGTTCTCACTGGTGTCCCTGGTATTGCACTACCGCCAGGTGACGCCGACCCCTCATATAATCAAAAAATATACCTTATTATTAACTGGCAATTAACTTCTTGTACCTTTATAATCCTAACAAAAAGGCTTGAGAGGATTAAGCTATTTCTTATAAACTAGCACTTATATTAAAAGGACAGATAGGTTGCCACTTGATCTTAGCCAATAGGCTTGAGGATTTTACAAGCTTTTGCAAAATAGAATTTTTATTTGAAAGGACAGATAACTACTGTAATAGTGATTTACAAATATAAGATATTCAAGATTATAAGGTGAGGTTTATCCAGTTTAAATAGTGTGTGGATGATTGGTAGGATATGCCATCTCAAAAAAACGCTATCTCAATTTTATAGTAAAAACGCCATTTGATTTACCACATCGTGACTAAGAAAAATGGGGTTTCAAAATTTAGATTTTTTCAACTCCAAAAAAACCCAAAAAATAATTTTTAAAAAACATTTCTAGGCTTAAAAGACTTCAGGATTCCAAATCTGCAATAAAAAATTGGGGTCAATTAGTAGCAACAAGGCTGTGTAAAGCCCAAAAGTTAAAATATTCCCAAAGACAATCATTTTAATCTATTATAACCATGATTCATACTTTAAAATAAGCATATAATTGTACCAAATACTAAATAAAAGTCAAAGAATGATAAAACCGAAAAAATAAGAAGTGCAAGAGTTTATTGCAAAAGGCTCATACATTAATAGAAAGAGCAACTAAGATAGCTTGGAGATGCTCAAGCTTTCTATCCTTAGGATAGTATGCAAGAACCACATTGCTGATCTCTGTATACCTTTTCACCTCTTTGGTCTTCTTAGGGGGTTGCCCTTGATCTTCATGCCAGTCTTGAAGAGGCAGGCAGAGATGGCTTGTTGGGTCTTGAGATGCACCATGATTTTGTTGAATTTGGGCTTCATAACCCAGACTCTTGTAGCAAACTGGCTATGCCACCCTTCAAGGGAAGAGGTGGTCTTGATCAACCTGTCTTTGACCTGCTTGAAGCAGTTCCAGGTGATTGAGTCACTGCCTTTTCTGATGTGACATGCTCCTTAGAAAACTCCAACCCATTGAGTTTTAAAATACTCAATGAAAGGAGCAGAGGCTGCCTGGTTGGCAAGGGTATAGGGGTGGCGGAGGAGGGCATCATAGAAGGCATTGGTACCCTCCTTTCTTACTAAGGCAAGGGCAGCAAAGCAATTGAATATGTCCTTGGCCTCTTTTGTGTCTTCTGCATTGACAAGCTCATGAAGATCTGAGAATTTCTGAAGGCAGCGTCAGAGTGCCTGCCAAAAGTGAAAGTAGCATCTCTGGGGGAGCTCTTAAAGACTTTGATAAAGGCATTTGCCTAATCCTGTTCAAAATCCACTACCAGATATTCATGGTAGGGAAGGCTTTCTGACTTTTTCTTGGTTGGGGTGGGATTGTCTTCTTCTTGGGAAATGGTCTTCTTTTTGTGCCCTCTGGTCTCCTTGGGCTCCTCTTCAATGGTTGGGAAGATCTTATCCAACTTGGCCTTCAAAACTAAAAGAGCACAGACATATGTTTCCTGCTTCTTATTTGGAAGGAAAAAAGAAGACCAGGGGAAGAACTAGATTTTCCACCTGTCTATGAATGTTTCAAAGCTGACTAAAGAGCTTTGGGCAGGTGGAGAAAGTGCCATCTGCCAGCCAGGTCTTGAATTTGAGAAGGTTGCAAAGATTCTGGAAGGTAGCAAAGTAAATAATTTGCTCATGGGCATGTTGGCTACCATCATGGAGGAGGAATATCTCTTCATGCTGTGAAAGCTTCTGCTTTTCAGTTAGAATCAACTGATTAAATGATGTAGAACTGACATCTTCAGTGCTCAGAGCATACCTGTAAATTCACTGCCCCCTTTGGCCTTGGATAAGACCATTTTTCCCTGTTGTACAAAAAAACACTCAAAGTCCAGCCAAACCACTTAATTTTCTCAAAGATTTAGCCCACACTGTGAATGAAAGATTTTTGTTGACATACTCTGTGGATTCTCCAGCATTTACTGCCCCATCTGTCAGGGCCTCAAATTTGAAGCCCGGAACGGGGGTTGAACCCCTGCTCTTGGCCGCCAAGCAAAATTGAGGGCAGCCGAGAAAGCCCGCTGGGGGATTTGAACCCCCAAACACCCACCAGGGCGGGAAAGGGGCACTTCAAACTGCCCTGGCCTATTTGGGCAGTTTGAAGCAACCTGAAGCTGGGTCCTGTCCTGGGGCCAGCTTTAATGCTGGCCCGGGGGAGCTTGCGGCTCCCAGCGGCATTGGAGCACCCAGCCCCAATGCCTTAAATGGGCTGGGTGCATCCAATGCCACCCTCAATCAGATCTGCTGCAGAATCCAACCAGCAGATCTGAAAATTTCCAGATTTCTGCTGCTGCATCTGCAGCACCCCATACTGTTGTTCCCCCATCCCCAATCAATCCAATTGCACAGATGTGCTAGTCAGCCATCTTGCAGCCACTGAGGATACTGTAGATGCAACCAATAAATTGGTTGATAACAGCACCTCAGTTAAGCTGCAAGACTCAGAAATTCTTGCAGTCAATAACCAAGTAGAATTTCAGGTTAAAGATGCCAACCAATTATCCACCAGCCACCAACAGAGTTCCCCTGCCCAGACCAAGTCACCCAAATTCCAATCCACACTTCCTAAGCCAGTTTCCACTACTTCCCAGAAGCCAGCACCCAAGAGTTGGGACTCCAAAAGCCCTCAAGGAATAAAGCAGTAGTATATTACAAGGTAGATCAGACAAATGGTATAAAACCACTTTCCCCCACTTAAATCAAGTGCAGACAACGTCAAATAAAGTGAATGGATCTTTCAGTTTTGTTTGCTTTATTAGGATTTCAATTTATACACCACTTGAGCAGAAGTCAAACCCAAAGACTAGAGTACCACCCTAGACCTACCCCTATGGACTAAAAGCCAGGTCCAGATCCTGAAATGGCTGGCATTCCCTATGACATCCCTGCTCCTCCTATCCCACAGCCCTACAACCACAGTAGAGCTGGGATGGTCATCCTGACCATCCTCAGTCTGGCCAAAGTTGTCATTCCCAACCTTGGTGCCTACTGCCCCTTAGCTGCTGGATTGTTTTACCTAACTCATTCAGCTCCATTCCTCTACTGGGCCCTTGTTATCCATTACCTGGATGGATTCAGCTCTCCTTCAATGCCTTGGTACATGACAGCCACCGGCCATGACACCATCCATGAAAGAAATCCTGATTAAATTGGACTGCTTACTAGCCTGGTGTCAACTATTATTGACAAGTATTAGAACTTTCCAATCAAATTGCTCCACATTGATTTCCTCAAAGTCAAATGGTTTACAAATCCCTGGAGTAAACTCCAGCCAATCAGATGGCCCTCTGGGAATTAGTGCAAAACTCTCCAGCTCCCCTGGCTATGATCAGCAAATTTTCCCTTATGCCCAATCAGATTTTAAGCAGATGATCATGTGACAATCTACTTGGCAAACCCATCCCTCAAAACATAACCAGGGGACTTTCTGTCCCCTGCTTGTTGATTTTCAAATTATTAAAGACGTGATTTTTTTGCTGCACTTGTTGCTTGTTTTGAAGTTCAAACTCTGTATCTGGAGTTCTTTTGAAATGTTAATAAAGTGTTAGCTAATTTTCCTTTAAATCTTACCTTGTATTGTCTTCTGTCAACCCGGCAGTCTTGCCAAAGCTCTTTGGAGTAGTTTTGGTGTATAGTGTGTACTTTATAACCTATACACTTTCAAATCTGCAGTTTGAAACCTAAAAATAAGTTAATAAGCTATATAAAATATTACTTTTATATTTTATTTCCCTTGTTTTACTTGTTTTTGAACTTGCTTTTCATCAATTTGACTTCAAAGCTGACTGCAACTGCTCCCAAGACCACCCAAGTCTCCTGTCTTGCCTCTGCTGTTGATTGCTTCTGTGCACCCCCAGCCAGCTCCAATTTTACATCAAATAATACTAAAAAAATGCCACCTTTTAGCTCAGAATTTCCTGGGCTTTACAAAAATGATGCTCCCTGTGCTCAAGTTTGTAGCATTTTCCCTGGCCCTATTCTTGCTGCTCCTTTGGTCTACCTCCCCAGGCCTTTGGAGAAGATTTCTCTTTTCTGCACGCCTTGTGGGGGGGAAATCCTTCTATTCTCCTGTACCTCTTGGGAGCAACTGCTAGAATTAACTCATTTTTCAAGTCAACTTACTGAATGTTGACAATTTGTTGACATTCAGTAAGTTGACACTATTTTAGTATTTATCTGCCAGAATTGGGCATTTCCAAAACTAAGCTAATTTTCATAGTGAATTATTAAGTCAGAATTGTAAAATTAAAAAGGAACATACATAATGTCAACACCATTTAAACAAAGGCTTAATTTTAAGCCAAAAAACTAATATAATTTATTATAAAAATGTAAGTTTCTTTGTACTTTTACATTAAGGTCAACTCCAGCAAGTAATTTCTGGATGTCAACCCCAAATAAGAATCCATGAGTTTCTTAAAAAATTATACAATATTCTAAAAATAACTATTTTTTATATTTTATACTACTGTTTTTATAAATAAAAATAAGATAAGCATTGAATAAAGACATATGTCAACTTTCAGAGCATTCTTTGTATTATTTAGATATTTACTGTTATTTTAAACTCACTGGATAAACTATAGCTTATTTTCAGAAGTCCACTTAAGCCAAAACGCATATGTTAAAACTAAAAATTATATATGTAATTATAATGTTGACTTTGTGTCAAATCAACACGTCGCCTAAATTGCAACAAAAGGGTTTGGCTAAGCAAACAAAGTGACATAATTTAAACAAGATTTAATAGGAGAGTTGCTATAAAAGAACACTAACTGCCTAAATGTCAACACCTTCACTTGTTTATTAGTAAAACACTGCCGCTTAACAAAAAGCACACATACAATGGAGTGGTAATTCAGGCCAAAGTACCCAGGGCTGTACTTTAGACTTCCCTCTACAATCCCTATTATTTAGTTTTCATAAGTTACATATGCAAATCTTTAAATTTTTTAAATTTAAAAATAATCAATTTCAGCCTTAAAAAACCAACTCCAGAAAATATTAATTAAGCTTTATAAGTAATTAATATAGTGTTTTTCCACTTGAATGCTGACTTTCAGTATGTTGACGTCAAAATTAAAGCATTTTTTTATGCTGACAAACTAAATTAAATATTTTTGACTATTGTGACTACCAGAATGTTGACTTTTTATTTAAACATGGGTTTTTCCCTATTCTTTACTAATAAACTATCTCTAAAATTACTTTCTATACTTCTATAAACTATTTACTTAATAATAAAATTTAAAACAAGTGATTATTATTTAATTTTATTCATGTCTCACATGATTATTCTTACTTCATGAACTCTACTCTAATTATTGTAGGAAAAATCTTCCAAGAAGCCACAAAAGAACCCCAAATCAACCAATAAAGTACCCAAAGCCTCTGTAAAGGCCCAAAGTCCCTACCCCAACAAAACCCAGCCAAAAGAGCCCTCAACAAAACAGAAGACAAAGGAGAAGACCCCAGACCCTGAAAGCAAAGAGACCTCCCCTGCCCCCTCCTCTTCTCCAAGCTGGTACCAATCAGAAGAAGATGAGGTTCCACTAAACAAGCAAGGAAGAAAGAAGATACCCAAGTGTCCAGAACCCCAGTCAAGCCCCGATGAATCAAGCTCAAAGGAATCAAGCCCCAAGGAATCAAGCTCATCCCAGTCCAGAAAGCGCAAGAATCCAACTCCAGATAATTCCCCTCCACCACCCAATAGATCTGCACCTCCATCCTCCTCATCAAGTATCAATGAAGAAGATCCTTATGATTATCTGTCTGACTATCATCAAGCACCAATTGGCTCATGGGATCCCCTAAAGGTTCACAATATATGTGACATCAAAGGAGAGTTTAAGCTCCCAAAGAAGTTCCCTCGGTTTCCCCCTCTAATGTCTGTCAAAGGAGGTGCAAGTTTAGTCTGTGATGCCTATGTTTTCAATTGCAACAATCAAAAGAGAGCAGGAAGAAGCAAGTATTATATATGTGAAGATAGAAGCTGCACTGCCAGGATCAATACAGAAGGATGGGATAAAGTCACTAGTGAAAAAGAAGAGCACACATGCAATGCTCCAATCAATCTTATCAAAAAGCTTCTAAAATGGTACCTCTACCAAATGGTACCAGTCTCCAAAGATGTCAAGGCTTCTGATCTGGCAGTCAAGGCCACCACACACCTAATTAATGAGAACCTGAAGCTCATCCCTGACTGTGACCAGTTAGTAAAGTACATATGTGACAAACACCGTGATCTATTCCCCCATAAGAAATCTGCCATGGTCCAAGGAGAGTTAGTCTTGACAGAAGAGTTAAAGATGTTTAATGGTGATGAGGTATCCCTTTTACATGATGATGGGCCTACAGCAGAGGCAAGAATTATATGCTATGCTATACAACAGAACCTGGAGCAGTTGAGGGATTCAGACACTTGGTTATGTGACAGTACCTTTGCAGTATGTCCCTGCCTTTTTTTTACCAACTATGGGTTGTACATTCCCTTATTTAAAGGCAAGGTGCTCCCATTTGCCTACTTTCTGCTTCCTGGGGCAACAGAAGAGATCTACACAAGGGCCTTTAAAATCCTTCAGGAGGGCATAACGCCCTACCCAGTAATAGAAAGAGTCCCCCTGGCCATAACACTAGAGCCAATCCAGATGATGATGAAAAGAACAAAGCCACTCTTGCTGCAGAAAAAGAAGCTCAAGATATAGCACTTGGACCCTCAACTATAATCATGGACTATAAAACTGCCCAGTATAACACTTTTGTAAACACTTTTGATGGAGAGGTCCAGAGTGTTTTTTCCATTATTGATAGGCTGTCAACAGGCAACTAAAGGGTCTACCTGAGCTCAGCAAGCTCCACTGTCTAGATACATCAGGAAAGTGCAAGTTCTTAATTCAGCAGTTTGTAGCACTAGCCTTTGTAAAGCCAGAGCATACTAGACAAGCCTTTGACCTCCTATTCCAGGATCCATATGCCAAGAAACATGATGGTGCCTTCTACCCTTTCATTGAATATTATGAGCCTCAGTGTATTGGACGTAAGGTCATTAAGCCCAGAGCCAAAGCCAACTGGAACTGCTACCAGGCAGTTCTTAAGGATGAGATGAAAACTATTTCATCTTTGGAGGCCTGGTATAAGCATATCAAGTCTTCCTTTGAAATCAAGCCCAGATACAACACCTTCTATGAGCACCTCAAAGTCCAACAGGGGAAGACTGTTGCATCCATCAGAGATATTGAGAACCACCCATCCAAGAAGAAGAGAACCAATAAAAAGAAACAATATCAAGAGAAGATCAAGGAAGTTGTCAAGGCCAAATATAAGCTTTCAGAGATTGGGGAATACATCAAGAAGATTGCCACAGTTCTTAATGGCAACCAGGTGATAACAGTCTAGCTTTCAATTAAATTTATTGAGTATTGCCTAATTTTTTATATAGTTCTTATATATTAAGTATAATATTTTTAAATAAATAGTTATTATAAATAACTCATTAATAATTTATGGTACTGTTTTTATAAAATCATTGATTTTCTATTGATAGTTTGATGCTTTAGACTGTATTACATGACCTATATTGATATTTTACTAGTAAATTATATGTTTTTTGTAGTTTTCAATATAGAAAAAACTTTATATTATTGTTTCTGATTGTTATATTTTGCTATAATATGCTACTTTTTATGCAGTATCTTTTTGTGTATTGGATTTTTTTTGTTTTTATAAGTGGGGAAAAATTTATTATAGTAAAGATAGCTAATTTCATAGTAGAAACAAAATAAAAGTGTATTTTTATGAATTTTTTTAATTGTCATGTATAGTTTTTTATGGACTTTTTAAAATATGTGTTGCACATTACCCTAAAAAATATCTTGAAGCTTAATTTTTATTAAGTAAAATGTTCAGGAAACAGGTTTCTGCTTATTAAAAAAGTGTCAACATTTAGTAGTCTGCATGAGTTAAAACTTAATTCTGATTTTTCAATGCTGTCAACATTAAAGTATTTTTAATTCTGATTATTGACATATAGTAAGTTGACTTACAGAATGAGTTAATTCTGTTGGTTGCCCTCCTGGGTAGCCTCCTCATTTCCAGGGAGGCCTTGGACAAAAGTTTAACTTGTGACAATCTGGATCTGTACTCTCCTGATCTTGTACTGCCCACCCCTGTTGCCAAGAGTGCCCTGTCCTCTTCCCCTCCTCAATGGGAGTTTAAAAACCATGACCCTCTCCAGGTACCTGAGCTCTTGACCCATGTTCCTTTGTGGACTCCTTGGTTGCTCTTGGGTCTCCTGTTGATGGAACTAAATGCCTATTTCCCACAATTGTCCCCAGTGTCCTCTCTCTGGTCCCCCTTAGAGCAGCTGTTATAGTAATCCACTGGGCAGCATCCTGGTGGTTTGCTCATCAGGATGGGAGCCAAACTTAGTTAGTTTAGCCCCCCTCTCTCACAATACCTCTGACCAGTGAGGTATCTCTGCAATTTGGAGGTACCACCAACAGCGGCAAGTTAGGAGTTGTTCAAATTGAGGAGGGCATCATTAACTACCTCAGTGGAGGTTTGGTCCCTGGTGGTTGGGATGACCTGGCAAAGAAACCAACAGATCAGTTGATATAAGGGGTCAAAAGGCTTGGCGCAGTCATGGCCAATAGTTAGGGCTTTGAATCTTGTAACCCCATAGGGGTAAGCCTTGCAGGGCACCCAACATTATCACATTTGTAGTGATGTTGACTAATTGGCTTTTTCTTGTTGTTACAGCTGAAGCTGTATCCTTTTTATACAAAGCCAGCACCCCCTTCTTGGTCATTATAGGGTAGCTGGCAGGGTATGTGGAAGGCAAAGCAAAGGTGACATTTTGATTACATATATTATGAACTTTATTAAGATCCCAGAGCTCAATTTACTCATCCACAAGAGCACCAGGATCAGGCTGCTGCTCCTCTTACTCTTCAGGCTCTGAGGTGGGATCAGAGTGGTAATTGAAATTGAAAAGCTTCTCTTGGGGATCAGAGGGGGAGTAAACAAATGGAGAGTGAGGAGGGGTTGGGCTGGTTTCCTCTGGTTCAGGTGATGGTGTGTGGGTCTTGGGGGAGCTTTAGCCTTATAAGGCTGCTTCTTTTTGGGGTTCTTGGTCTTTCTGGCCTTGGGGGGAGTGGTCTTGGATTTTGAGGCCTTGGAAGCCTTGGACACAGTTTAGTTGATGGACTTGGGAGGCATCTAAAAGTGAATTAGTATCAAAATATGAGCAATTTGGGGGTTGTTTTTAAAAGAAAAATGAGAATGTTTTAAATATAAAAGTAGTCAATATTTTTATATAGAATTGTAAAAGAAATTTTTAAAATATATACTATCAAAATTTCAATTTTATTTGTTTTGTAAAAATAATTTTTTATTAGTAATGCAAGTAGGCAAAACTTTGTGTTTTGGCTGAAAACTTGCAGTTGAAATGGCGTTTTCAAAGTGATGTAATTGAGGTGCTGTAGCTCAAAAATATAGTGTTTTTGATAATTTTTTATATTAAATTAAAAAATTTACGGTGGAGCTACCTCAACCAGGCCAAAGAGTAAAACTTGAATAGTTCAAAAAATAGCTTATACAACTGGGGTTGAAAAGTACCCAGTTGTTTAGAGGAGACCAAAAAATATATACCTGCAAAGTTTCAGGCAATTTCTTACATTTTTTTATTTAATTGAGATTTGGTGCTGAATTTTACTTTTGAAAAGTGGAAAGCAAGACTTTTGTGGGGGAATCAATATAGAGTAGCCTGGCATCATATGTAATTTCCCCTTATTTCCCCCTATTTATTGTGTGCATCAAATTGATTGGGTGATATGAAACCTGGTGGAATTTGAAGTGACATAAATCAAAATGGCGTAATCACCCCCTTCCATATTAAAATCACTATTAAAATATTTTATTAAGAGAACCCTTATAAATGTATCCATGTATAATAAAGCTATAAACTACATATAGCAAAAATGTTTTTTACCCAGCAATGACAATCACTAGTAGGACTATCATAGTGGCGTTATTTTAGGTTGTTCTTAGTATAAGTGTCTTGGATTAATACTATAGGAACATCTTCTGTCACTATACAACAGGCTTTATTTTAGTTCAGGGATAAGCTTATTTTAGTTAAAGATAAATAGTGTGTTTCAAAATGACATAAAATTGAGATGGTGTAAACACACCCCACACTAAGTGATTTCATTTGTAAATAAAGTTAGCAAAATAAGATTTAATTAATCTAACTCAAAGTGACAAAATTGAGATGGTGTAAATTCAAGATGCCACATTATAAAAGTATATGTAAATTTTAACTATTTTATTGTTTATTTTATTTTTTGTGATTCAAATTCACTAATGCAAAAAACACCATCTCAAATTGAATTTGAGATGGTGTAATTCAAAGTGGTGTTTTCAAGATAGCATGTCCTACAGGATGATTATATCAATAATTGTTATATGCCAATTATTTGAATTCACTGTTACACTATCACATAATCTTAGATATAAAGCTTGAGAGGATTGCATTATGTTGTAATGATGATTTCACCTAATTGTTTGATATTTATTTTCAAATTAACTACACTCAAACTATATAAGCTATCATTCACTTCATACAATAAATTCTCTTACCTTTCTATATCAATATTTATAATTGCTCATTACAATTACATTGCTTCTAAAATTGAATTTAATAAATCAATTAAATATATTTTATTGTATTTTTAGGCTTGGATTACTTATCACATGTTTAATTAAGTTTTGATTTAATTGCTTTATTAAAAGATAATTTCAATTATATTTATTTAAATTTAAAATTAAAATTCTATATTCCAACTATAGAGAAAAACTAAACCTAAATAAGTATAGTATCACTATTAAGTTTAGTAAAGATAAACTAATTATTTCAAAAAAATTTAATTGAGTTTTAAATCCCTTCAAAATGTACTGTAAATTCAGAACCTAAGCATAAAAATGCGGGATTGTCAAATCCTTGGTCCAAATTTTGAATCACTTTTGCAGGATGGCCTTTTTTTAATTAAATTGATTTTTTGAGTATTTATTTGAAAATTTGAGAACTCATAGACACTTTGCAAAGTTCAAGTCAAACTGTGTATTTTCAATGGACAAAATGAATTAACTGGAATCAGTTTTGAAGTGTTCAAGTACAGCAACCATTTTCATTAAGTTTGATATGTTTTTTGAAATTGCAGGATTGTCAAATCCATGAACCAAATTTCAAATCACTTTTGAATGCCACTATTAAACTCAGATATTATTGCAGGAACTGGAATCCAAATTTAATATACAGTAAGCACACTAGGAAACACCAACCCAAATCAAGAAGCTCCACCACAACTAAAATCAAATGAAAAATTCAACCTCAATAACCATGTTTAGACATAAAAAGTGATTAAACTTTAAAATCATCCAAACCCAGAAAGTATACAATATTATTCACTTCAAATCACATATATAAAATTATGTTACTATTCAAGGCTAACTAAAGAGAAAATAACTACCCACAACTAAACCAATAAATCCAAATAAATACATATTTAATATAACATATATATTCTTTATTTTATTTTTATGGACTATCAATCACATTCCCAACCAGCCCCTGCACCAGCCTGTGGGGCAGCCTGTTCACAAGGGCATCCCAGAGGGTCCAAGAACAGACCCAGAACCCAAATTGAGGGGAGTCATGCCAACACACAGGCCTCTCAAGATGTCAGCGCCAGCCAACTACCTCCCACATCTAAAGCCAGGAATATTAATCTTAATCCAAGACAGAAGCTGCTCTCAAGGCCTGCAACCAAAGTCTCATACAAAAAGGTCATTGGGAATAATGAGGTTACATACACCTCTACTGTGTACCCAGTTGTCACCTGGCCCGCACTCTTGATCCAAGAGTTGCTACTTCCTGCCCCTGCGTTTTTGATACCTCATATGAGCCATTAATCATCATCAAAAGCCATCTGTGCCTTTGTCTTATGCTACCAGTGACAGCGCAAGTGCAACCAAGCGTGATCCCACCTTCTACACAAAGGTCCCCATCCCCTGTGTCAAGCCTGCTATCCATAATGCCGTGGTACCTGCCAAGGGCTGGCGTTGGTTGACAGATAGTGAGTGTGAAGCTCTCCTCAACTGCTTGAACAGGGGAATGGCAGTTTGGGATATTGCGTCCCTATTTGGTGTCACAGCAAGATACATTGCAGACATCAACACCAAGTATAGCAACACCAAGAAAATTGCAAACTCTGCCAAGGCTAAGCAGCAGCCCGAACTCTTGCAGCCTGTTCATATGGATGCAATAAAACAGTGGGTTAAAAAGGATTGTCACCTGGACTCACTTGCTGTACAATCAATGCTTGCCACAGAGTTTGGGCTTTCTGTTTCCAAAACCCTTGTCTACAAAACAATAGTTGATTTGGGCTTCTTGTGGAAGGTCCTCAGAGTTTCTCTGTACAATAGGAATAGCAAGAAGATCATTGAGGATTGACGCATTTATGCCAAGATATATCTGGCACTAAAGGATACTGGGAATGTCCAGTTCTTCTACATTGACAAATCATCATTTTCCTCCTCACTCAGGTCTAGGCATGAGTGGGTCAATAAGGGTTCCAAGGACAGTGTAGCCCATTATGCAGCTGTCTGTTCCCAGATCTATTCCATGGTAGCGCTTCTTGGTCCTTGCAGGTTGGACCAGTATCAGATGATCAAGGGTTCCCATAATAGCAGGACATTTCTTGATTTTCTCCAAACTGTCAAGGAGTATCTCCAGATCAATTACCACAGTACAACCAACATTGTTGTGTTGGATAATGTTGGGCTCCATAAAGTGGATCTGATTGTGTCTGAGTTCCCCCCAATGACAAAAACAGCCACACCTCCAGTCATCAGCTTACCAATTGTCCAATGAGACTTCTCTTTCTCCTGCCATATTCCCCATTCCTGAATCCAATTGAGGAGGTCTTTGGGTGGATCAAAAATAAGGTGAAGAAAGGCCTCCCTCAGGACACCAAGGATCTCTTCAACATCCTTGAGGTCAGTCAATTTGCAATGCCACCCAATGTGGTGGCAGCTTTCTATGAGCACTCAGAATCCTTCCTCTCTAAAGCCCTCAACTCCAAGCCAATCAGATAAATGGGCACTCTGGAATTTATTTATTTGTTTTTATTTTTATTTATTTTGTTTTTATTAAGACTCAAAAATTATTATTTATATATAATAATGTGACGTTTGTATGTATTATAGACATTTAAGAATACATAGAAAAGGTAAGTAAAATTAATTATACTGGGTATGAGGAATATATTTTTATTATAATGCACTGAATATTATATTGACTGTTGCGCTAACAAATAAATAAATCAAAAAAGATAGAAATAGATTAATTTTATTTAAATAATTGTGAATCCTTGTTGGTACTTTGGCTTTTTTAAGCCACAAATTGGACCTTGCAGGTCATCATCTGATCCTTATTATTTCAGTGCCACTATAGCCACAAAACATGACCACCAATGATTTTTATGTATTGTACACTAATTAGTACTTAGGACGCAGGTCAAGCATATTGAATATATTTACCAAATCATATTACAAGGGAAAGGTAATTTGAGTTCTAAACAATCACTTGTTTAGAATATAAGTGGAGTGGGCCGCATGATGCGGATAAATTCAATTCTTGTTGTTTGTATATGTAATAAATGAACCTGTACTCAACAAGCTAGTGAATAAAAAAATTAACTTTGTTTTTATTATTTGACATGGTTGCAGCTATAACTAATGTCTTGTAATATATTTAGATATATTACTATTATAATTTACCTATTAAAATTTAAAATAAAATTAAAATATTAAAAGTAAAATTATAATTATAAATCTTAAAATTTATCTATTAAAGTTTAAATATTCAAAATTTAACTATTTTTATTTAATTATGATTTATTCAATATTGAAATATTATATATAAAAAATTTAATATTGAAATATGTAATATTAAAATTTAGATATTAAAAAATTCAATATTAAAATATTTAAAAAAAATTACTATTAAAATTTTAATATTACCTATTTCAATGAAAATATTTAGTATCAAAATAAATTTTTTTTAAAAAAATAAAATTTAAGTTGCAAGGGAAAAATAATTTATTAAGGGGATGCAAATTGCTAAGGGGATGCAATTATTCCAGGGGATTATACCCCAAACTTAAATTTCTGGCTAGAGTTTCCAATTGGATCTGTATACTCTTCTGTACATGGTGGACAACCCTGGATGCAATTGCTAGAGGGGTGGCACCCTGTACCCCAGTGGTTGTTGAATGTTTGATAAAAAGAAGGCGGGTGAACAAATCAATTAATAGGTTTTTTAGGGGGCATGTACAGTAGTTTTAAAAGCTATGGTGACAACCAAAAATACTTCAGATTTAAACAAAATGATTTCAGATTTAAGTGAAATCCAACTTTCAGGTAAAAATATACACTCTGTTAACAGGGTTTATTGGTGTTAATAGGCAAAATGAGTCAACACAGCAACAAAGGGCTCACACGCAAAGCAAAACTATTCTAAATACAATCCAAAATACATTGATTCACAAACAGAATGGCGTGAGTTAACTTTTGGTGTACATATGTTTACTATGTGAATTGATGACAAAATACACCCAAGCAAGGTGAGTCAAAACTCATACCAAAAACAGAACGCAATAGTAACTCACTATGTAAACAAAATCACTCAAATATTGTGTGCAATGGATTATAATCATGAATGATACCAAGGTATCTAAAATAAGACACACAATCCAAGACATAAATTTAAAAAATATTGTGTTGGGTGCTTAATTTGGAGTAAAATCTGAGGAAATGGGTGGAAATTATTTTGGGTATTCAAAAACGGACGTTGTAAAACCAGAAACAACTAATTAAGAAATAAAAAATCTATAATTAGGATATTGGGTGGAAAAACTCTAATTAAATATCCATATTCAGATAAAAGCAAAAATTAAAATTATGGAGTAACTTAATTGAAGTTTATTTAATATTTTATTAAATTTTAAAATGGAAGGAACACAACACCAGAGTACCAATGCACCCGTTGTTCACCGCGGTTGTGGTCACCCCCGCGGATCAAAGAATAGAGTTAGTGCAACCCAAGTGCCTACTCAAGGAGGAGACAGGAGAGGAGAGTTTCATAGTGATGCTGCACTGATATAGCCAGTTCAAGGAGCACAAGCTTCTAGGGTGTGGAGCATAAACCCTTGGGTCCCCAAGCTGAACCGGAAGCCCACCAAGGTCACCACTACAAAGAAAGTTAGAAACAAGAAGATAGAACTTACTTTGTATGTGTTTGATGTTGTGTACCGGCAAGAGTTGGTCCTGTCAGCCATGCTGGAGAAGGTGAAGCCTGTACTTGATACTAGCTATGAGCCCTACTTTAGTGATGGCAATCAGGAAGAGGATGAAGAGCCTGAGTTCTTAAGAACTGATGAGGGGCAGTTAGTGTTGAAGAAAGTTGCTGCATTTTACACCAAGGTGCCCATGCCCTGTGTTGTGCCCAATGCCAATGAGTCAATCCCCACCGCTAAAAATCCCGCTCAGAAGCGCATCCCCAACATTAAACGCATCATCCTGCTTAAGCTAATGCGTGAATTGGGCAATTACAAGGCGGCTGCAGCCCTTGTTGGAGTGGATCCCAAGTACGCCTCCAAGACCTTCAACAAGTTCATTAACACAGGTCAAGTCCTTGCTGCAGAGAAATCCATGTGTGTTTCCACCATGCTCACCAAGGAGCACAAATGGGCAATCCTCCAGTGGACTACCTGGGACTGCCATTTTGAACTGGAAAATATACAGGCAATGGTCAAGCCCACTTTTGGGGTTGAGACTTCCATTTCCTTTTACTACCATCTGCTGAAGAAGATGCGCTTTTCCTGGAAAAAGCTTGGGGTATCTCCATACAATTGGAATAGCCCAACCAACATTGAGACCCGGAAAAACTACGCAGAGGCGTACACTGCCCTCAAAGCCAAGGGGACAGTCAAATTTTACTATATTGGCAAATTGGCATTTGCCTTATCTATGCACAATGCATATAGCTATGTCCCCAAAGGCTCAAATGATGGGATGGCTTGGCGTGCTGAAGTTTGCACCACAGCCTATTCAATGGTGGCTCTCCTTGGTCCAAAGGGGGTTGAGCTATACCAAATGATTTTGGGATCTCACAATAGCCAGACCTTCCTATCATTTCTCCTATTAGTCCAGGAGCACCTGAGGCGCACAAGCCCTGGCTTCACCAATTTCATTGTGTTGGACAATGTTGGTCTCCACAAAGTGGCTGACATTCTCAAGGAATTCCCAATGATTGACACCAGCATTACTGTGGGCCCCCAGCAATTGGCTGCAGCAAATATGCACCTTCTCTTCCTCCCAGCCTATTTGCCCTTCCTAAATCCCATCAAGAAAGTTTTTGGGTGGCTCAAGTAAGTTGTCAAGCAAGGAACCCCAACTGGGACTTAGGACCTCTTTGATTTGCTGCAGGCCAGGATCCACACCCTCCCAGCTGAGACCATGGCCAAATTCTATGAGCACGCTGATTTGTTCATCCCTGCTTGCCTTGCCAAACAGCCAATCAATTAAAGGCTTAGCTTGTTCAACATTTTTATATTCTCTAATTTACTATTCAAGATTTATTAATTATCATTTTATACTTAGATGTTTCCAAGCCTGCAATCACATTCAGCAGGAAAATCAATGAAGGTTAGTAATTTATTTATTTATAATCATTTTTTCTTGTGTCATCTAAGGGTATCCCAAATGCTTGATACTGGATTACACAAACACATTAATATCACTTTGGCAAATAAATATAAAAATCAAATTAAAAAAGTTAAATTTAATGTGTACAAATTAGAAGTAGATTTTATTGACATATGGGTCATTATTTGTTAGATTAAAAAAAGCCAGCTTAAATGATACCAAAGAAGTTAAAAGGCTTTGAAAATGCTTAAGTCATAAACTTATGTTTTTTGAACATTAGTATAATTCTTAGTTTACTGGAGAAAAGTTTAAGAGTGTAAAATATACAAATAATAGAAATAAATCTTATTTCTATTAACTGTATTTTTTGCTAAAACCCTTTTTTCTATTTTATTAAGCCAAGAATCAAATATATGAGTTGCATGGGAGAGTAATAGCAGCCCCAAAGCTATAATTGCTATTACCCTATCTTTGGTTCATATAATTAATTTCTTAGTTATTTTTAGAAAATTTTTTGTTGTATTTAAAAGACTATTTACCCTATGTGAAATACAAGTTTTTGTTATGCGTCCAACTTCATGAACATGTCCTACTAATCCTTTAGTAGTATCAGCTCTCTTTGTTTCTCTGTCATCTGTGCAGAATTTTGTACAATAATTTATTTTGGAGTACTCCTTAACATCCTCAAATGTCAAAGGTGAAACATACAGCTCACTATTTTTCATTAAATATGAAAGATTAATATAAAATGCTTTGACTTCAAGCCAGCTTTTTTAGGCCTAGATTTTCTATCATAGATGTGAAAAAAGATTTTTGAGAAACATCTGAATTATTTACAAGTGTCTCATATAAACCCTTTCTTTCTTCCTCTCTCTCAAAAACCATTTTGAGATCATTTATATTTTTTATATACATCTCATTTTCCTTTTGTTTAAATATTTAGATAATACACCAAAATGACCATCAACAATACTTTTGCCATGACACTCAACAAATCTATTAAACTTAATTGTTCCTTTTATAATTTTAGGTACCTCTTTAAAAAGATAATATAAGAATTCATAAGATCTGAAATGATTACCATTATCAGTCCAAACTTTAATATTTTTAATATTCTTAAATTTATTATTTTTAAGCAGACTTATCAAACACTGACCTGAAAACAAAGAGTCATGAGATAAAATTTCAGATAAAAAGTCATGATACTCATATTTAATTTTCTCATTTTCTTTAAAAGCAATTGCAAATCCTAATAAAGAAATAGGTATTTTCTCATAGAAACAATTATTTGTCTCTATAGGATCCCCACCTATTTTAAAGTTTTCTTTATAGTATATTACTATAACACATGAATCATTATCAAGATTATTTATATCACTAATATATTCTTTATTTTGATGCTTATAAAACTTTTTATGTAGGTCAATAGCTTCCAAATTTTCTTTAATAGATTTAGGCAATGGCAACTTCTTTATACTCAAATCCTTTTTCTTCATTTCTAATGATTTTTTTAAGTTGCAAATGTTACACATATCAGTTTGCTTTTTGCTTTTAATTATATTATTAGGAATAAGCTTATAAAAAGTGGAAAGTGAAATAGAAATATTGTTTTTTATTTTCATATCTTCATAAATTTCTTTTTTTGTTTTCAATAATGAGTATTTTATTTTAGTTGAGTATTCACTCAATTCTTTTTGTAATTCTTCATAAATCAATCCAGGGGATTTTTTAGTGAATTGGATAGTTAGAAATGAATTTTTTAATATATGTTTTAAATATTTTTTATGTTTTTTTTTACTGAATCATTTTTTTCTTTTTTCTTTTTTGAATTTAATGATGCTTTTTTAGCATTTTTTTATTTTTTTAGAATATGAATACTCATTTTTTGTCATTTTAAATCCACAATCCCAAAGCTCTTTCAGACTGTAGCTTGATGTAACCAATGCTCTTAGGAAAGGAAGGTGTTTGGCAGAGGACTCTGACATCAATTCCTTTAGGTTGTTAAGGAAATCATCTGTCTTAGAATTTTGTATGACAGGTAAAAAGGTACTTTTTCCAAACTCTGTTTTTAATAAGAAATGCTCAACAAAGCTGTTAAGATCACTGCCAGCAGTAAAAAGGAATGCTTGTTTAAGCATAGAGATTCTTTCTCTCTTAGTAGAAGCCCCCAGTGAGAAGAAGGGTGTCATCTGATGTGCAAACTTGATAGGTTCCATAATGATAGTGGTTGGGTTCCTTGGCTTGGTTCAGGCAGTTCTTGCTTGGAAATAGATGTGCAGTTATCAGAGAGGAGTAAAGGTGTGGATTTTAAAGTAAACTTCTGTAAAGTTGAGCTATTTAAATACCATGTTAGCTGAGCTTTTGCACTACAGGCATAAATCCCCAACTGATCTCCTTAATTTATCAATATCACCCCTGAAGTCTGATATCATTGTTTATTTACCCCTTTTTATATTCTGGTTAACTGTTGATATTTTGGCAAATAGTACTTCAATCTTGCTCAAACTAGAATCATTAGAAAGCCCTTAATCTCAGCTTTTGGAATTGTGCTGCAAATTTATATTTTAATACCAATTTAGTATCTTGAAGTGGCTTTGAATGTAAGCTTATAAAATTATTATTTGAAATAAAATATGCTAATTAACTCTTAAAGTATGATATTTTAATCAGTAAACTAAATTTAAAGTATAAATCATTATTTAGCTTACTTTTAGTAACCAACTCAAAAACCTTTTTTTAAATAAACTTAAGTTTATTATAATTTTTAACAGTTCTTAAAAAATGAACTTTATATATCTTAAATCTTTTAAAACAAAAATGTTATTTTTAATCACATATAAATGTTTGCTTGTATAATTAAATTTGTATCTTATTTTTATAGATACAATGACTAAGATCATTTTCCATTTAGTTTAAATAAATTTTAACCTTTATAAAATTCAATTAAATAAAGCAAGATTTTGATACATTCTTTTTTGTTCAAATTTTTTATACATATTATCTCTAGCATACAGTATAAAATATAATGTTATTAAATAGTTGTATAAAGCTATTTTATTAATATTAAATACTTAAAATTTTGAAAAGGAAAACTTTTACTCTCTTTTAAGTTCTTATTATATATTTTCTATAAAATCTAACTTAAGAATAAATTACTTATGCTAAATGAAATCACTGAAATTTCAATAAAAGTTCAGTTTTAATTTTAGTTTTAGTTTTTTTAACTTTTTACTAGATTTTTTTATAAAACAAATCCAAAATTATTTAATATTTATTTATTAAATATGCAAAAAAGCTATATGCCCTCTTTTTAAAAGAGGGATTCAAAAATTATTATATTTTAAATTAAATGTTTTAAAAAAGCTAAGATTTTAGGCAACAATTTAATTTCCAACAAAAAGCATCATATCAGTTTTTATTGTATTTTTATGTTGCTCTTTTTAGAATGATGTCATTTTGTACTAATCAGCTTTCAAGAAATAATGGTATTTGAAATAAAATTGTTACTAGCTTTTAATACAGTTTAATTTAGCTGTAAGTAGAAAATGATTAATTTAATATAGGTTTTTATATTATAAGGATTAAATAAGATTTATTTTGATAAAATTGTTGTAATTATTCAAATTTATTGATAAGAAAATTAAAACAAAATTTTAAAGTGTTAAGTAACACAGTTAATAGGAAACAGATTAATCTAACAAATAATGACCCATATATTATTATGCTTTTATTAAGACCTTCTCTGGGATATATTTTGCAAATCTTGTTTGTTAAAATAAGAATTAGAAAATTTTATTATAATAAAAATAAGATGAATTTTAATGAAATTTATTGGAAGAGAGAATTTATTAAGAGCGCCTATAGTGAGTTCTTCTGTATGTACCCACCCTTCAATGGAGGTGGCGCACAACCTCCACCGCCACACTGTGGACAGTGGATACACCCTGGTTAAAATACTCCTGCCTGCTGGTGAAAGGGAGTAGGGTCAGGTGCAAATGGAGGAGCAGCTTCTCTGGCAGGGCTGCAAACCTGTAGATACTGGCCAGAACCAGGGTGTCTTGGATGACATGATCCACTGAGTCATACCTGGGGGGACCTTCTTCCCGTCCAGGGAGAGCCTGGCCTTGTCAATTCCTAGGAGGATCCCATCAAGATCCTCCACGCTGGCACCCATTCCAAAGTAGAAGAGATACCAGAGGTAAACCACCAGATGAAGCCTTTGCCCAGTAAAGGCTTCCGTAAACTTGCATAATTTATTGAAACCTGTACTTATCTTCTTTTCATGCTTGGTCTTTGCAAAGGTCAGCTCCATGGCTGCAGGGACCCCTGTCTTGTTGGCACTCCAGGCCAACCCAAAGTTGACAAGGAGGATTTTTGTCTTCTTGACGGCTGTTGCATCTGCAGCAGCCAATTTTCCCACTGCACATCCAAAGTTGTCCAGCAGGTAAGAAATCTTATGCTCCAAGGGGTAGCAGAAGCAAGCAGCCGCATGGGTCTGGCCCATCTCTGGACATTCTTGAATGGGAGCATCTCCAGGACATCTCAAACAAGCTCAATGAAGTTTACACAGTAAACTCCACTGAGAAATACCAGGTCAATGAGGACCAATTGGGCATCCTTGTAGGCATTAACTGCCCACTTGGATGTCCCCTTGGCATGTGTAAGTTCTGCCAACGCCTCCTGCAAAATTGGAAGGGACCTGTGGACCCTATCTTTGAGCTCCTGCAAGACAGGGGGGACAGATAGAGTTGTTTTACCACATGAGTGGTAAAATTTGAATAGAAGGTGGGCGGGACAAAAGGAACCAGGACCCAGTGGAGTTCATCATCAATGTTCTCTAAAAAAAAGGTAAGTATTTTGAAGTTGTTATTAATTTTATTTTTTTAGATTACCTTTTCAGGTTTCCTCCTTGCCAGCAGCTTCAGCAGGCTTCATCATTCTCAGCGCAAGTAATTGTGCTGGCAATTCTGTATCCACAGTCTTGTGCGCGCTTCGCAGGTTTGAGATGTTCATACATCTCTGGGTTTTCAACCCAGATGGACGGCGCAGAGAGGGCAAAGGACTTGAATCAAAGGCCTTCCACAATGTGCTTCTGGACATTTAAATAGCCGTTCAATTGTTGTTTTGGAGGTGTCTGGCATCTTGGCCATGAGTGCCTTGGCAGACACCTTTTCAATTTTGTCCCCTTCAAGGATGGCAGACTTAACTCTTGCTTTGAACCTGCTGTCAATCTCTTTAATTTCAGCAATTGCTGAGTCAAGATCCTTCAAAAGCTTCTCTAATTCTCTCACTGATTTTTTACCAACCGTTTCATATGTTTTTATAGCTTTTGCCCTAATAAATTCTGTATTATTTTGATACTGTTGCCTCTTTGTTTATCTTTTTTTCCATTTAATAAATTATCCCATCTTTTTACTCATTGCTTATATGTTTTACGTTCATCTCAATATGTGTTGCTTGCTTTGTGTTGGAATTGTTTCCTTAATTGCCATATTATTTTTGGCGCTTTGCACTGCCCCTTGTGATATTATTAACAACAAATTGGTGATCAGCTAAATTTGAATTACAAAATTATAGGTTAATTGTATTTAGATAAAGTTGTTACTGATCCAAATTCAAAACCTTCATGATAAACTTTAAGCCAATCAGGAGCCAAGTGATAAAGTGATTGTTGTGACATAAAGGGTCATTCAATAATTCTTTGGTGTATGTGCGGTAAATAATATGATTGGCTGGACGTTTTGCCATTGTGCGCCATTGCTGCTGTGGCAAGTTGTTGGTGGACTAGTGCTAACTCAGCAGTTGATTAGGCACTAGCCCTCCAACAACTTGCCACAGCAGCAATGGTGCTCAATGGAAAAACAACCAGGCAATCATATTAGTTAGTGCACATGCATCAAAGAATTATTGGGTGACCCTTTATGTCACAATAATCACTTTATCACTTGGCTCCTGGTTGGCTTAAAGTTTATCATTAAGGTTTTGAATTTGGATCAGTAACAGCTTTATCTAAATACAATTAACCTATAATTTTCTAATTCAAATTTAGCTGATCACCAAATTGTTGTTAATATTATCACAAGGGGCTGTATTTGGGTACTAAAAATAACTGTGTTCTGGATCTAGATACATGGCATAGTAAATATACAATTTTATAGAAATAAGCTGAACATAAAGAATATAGCCAACTATAAACAAAGAGAACATGAACAATTGAAATTCAAAATAAAGATAATATAAATAGAAAGTGTTTGGTGACAGGGGGTTTATTGGGGTGGGGAAGAGTGATGCCTAGGAGGCAGAATAGTGCAGGAAGGAAGACATAGAGGCAGTGCTAGCCTAGGGGGTCTGGGATTGGGTGGGTTGGGCTTGCAGGTTAGGGGTGTTGGTGGTGGGGGTGGAGGCAGGAGGATTTTGCGTGATGGCTGCCATATAATGCTTATTGTATTCCCTGTTGGTCATTGGCTGGATGGGCTGGTAGGTGGCAGTGGCCTGAAGTGGAAGGTGCTTGTCCTTCTGTGATTGGTTGCCCATATTCACATGAAAGACAATTTGGGCAAACAAGTCAGCCACCATTTGGCAGCCAAAGAGAAAATTGTGGTCAAGGACTCCAAGATAGAGGTTGTTGAAAGCCTGAGGGCGGCGCTCCTGTAGTGTATTTCCAATGTTAAAGAAGACAACATCAGCCAGATGGATGTCTGCGTGGCCAGCTGGGTACACAGAGGCCTGGTGCCCGTGTTGCTGGATGGCCTCAAGGGTGGTGGAGCTACCCTCCATCTGGTGGCTCAAGAAAACCTGATGCTTTGAATTTGAGCCATCCCAGGAGTCAATTAATCCACCAAGGATGTAGCTGTACAAGTAGCCATTGATGAAATCTGGATTTGTCCAATAGTAGACAAACCCCTTGGCTAAAATAGCCAGAAAAGCAGCAATAAAAGTCCCCTTCTTGACCTTCTTCCTTATATTCTTGGAAGCGGCTTTTCCTTGCTCACCAAAATTGTCAAACACAATCAATAACTTGTAGTATGAGACAAACATGATGTCATCTGTTAGAATAGTCAGGCATTGGACCAGGGTTGATTTGATGTCTATATCATACAGGGAATCCTCAGCGCCATCCCATTGGTTGCCGGCAAAATTGGTAAGAACCTGTATGGAAGCCACCTTTCTGTGCATCCAGAGCTGCACCATGCACTTGGAGACCCATATGTTATGGTGCATGAGCTGTTTGTGGACCTGGGTTAGGGGAAGCTTGGGGACCTGCTGGAGGAGATCAAGCATGATTGGGTATGCCTCAGATATTTGTGACTTGGGGGCCTTCTTGGGCTTCTTGGCTGTCCCAATCAGATTCCCCCTGTTCATCAGGTTGTTGTATTCCTGCATGACAGTAGCTTGGGTAAATTGCAACTGGGCAGCAATCTGTTCCCAGGACAGACCCTGTAGATTCAGTGCCACAATTTCCTGAAGAATTTGGGTGGTGATGATTTGTTGCATGGGGCGCTGGGCCAGGGGAGCTAAAGCCTGATTGGCTATAGGGGGCAGGTTGGCTAGTAGCAGGAAGTTGTTCCAAATAAAGGTTGCCATCCTGATTGATTGTTTGGTGGGCAGCTTGTGTGAGGGTAGGTACAGGAGCAGGGGAAGAGCTAGACACTACGTGACTACTAAAAAAATCAAAGCCATTTGGGTTGGGGGTCAGTAACAGGTCAGCTTCCTTGTTACCTGCCTCAAAGGCTTGGGTTTAAACAGGTGCCTCCACGTTCTGAGCCTTGCCTCCATTGAAGCTGGCTTGGCTGCTGTTGGCTTGCTGCTGGCGCTGTCAAAGCTATTGCTAGTAAAAACCATTGTAAAAAAACCTAGGATAAAATCACTAAAAGCAGAAATTTCAAAAATTAATGATTTATTTTTATTGTAATCTTGAGTCCATATTTGGAAGGTTCTTGAAACCATTCCATACAAATCAGGAGCCATGAAAATGGATAGAATGCCTATGTTTCTAAAAGGGATAGCTGTTGATTGGCTGTTAAACTGTTATATTTCTATTTTAGGCTGCTCACACTACACATCTTGTGTGAGTTTATTTTGTTTTTGTGCTTGTGGAATCTTGCTTCTAGATTACTCTAATTTTGTTTCATTTTAGTCCTTCTGTTGGTGCCTTTTATGAATCCTGATTGGATTACAATATATTTCAGAATAGCATCCATTCATCTCACTTGTTATGTCAGTTCATTTTGTTTGTGGTTTGAACTACACCGTGTCAAGAGTTGGGATGTACAAGCATTCTGGCTATTGCCAACCTACTTAAAATCCAGCCATTGCTCAATTTGGTGCCCTTCCAATATACTGTTTGACATACCAAGAATGGTAACCAAGCAATATCACATGGATGTCCAAGTATCCATTGGCTCAAACCTATCTTGCACATGACCAACCCCTAAGTTCAATCCAACTAAATCCCTGCCACAGTCAAGTCTATATAAGTCTAAATTATTATCTAATAAAAGATACTTATTCTCTTTTTTCTCAATTCCATATTTGAAGCTTCCCCAAAAGGCGCTCCTCATCACTGGTAGCAGCTACAGTTTTTTGACCACACCCATGAGAGAGAAAATGACTGACCAAAACCTGCCCACCTTTGCTCAAGTACTCAACCAGGCAACCTCTTAGGAGACCTTGAAAACATAATTCTGCGCCCACAACATTGACAAAGATATACCTAGTGGATTCACCATATTTGAAAGTCTTAGTCATACCCAAAGCATGTGCCAAGATAATTCAATACAGTTGCTCTCTTCAACCACAAAAAAACGCACAACCACCTATCACAGGTGAAGTGACCAACACCAAATACATAGGTATTAACAAGTTCTTTGGTAAAAACAAAGAAAACATCATCAACTGGCTATACCACACAGCCACCAAACTCCGCGCCAGCCACATCCCCCATGAGAAATGTGTCTAGGAAGCCAGCAAGCTCCTGTAAAAGGATGCAGCTAACTGGTTTGCCACCTGGGTTGGCTCACAAACAGACAACCAGCTTGACAACTTGGAAGAGTCCAAAGCAGACATTGCCCACAATTTCTGCGTCACTGAATTCCTCCAAGACATTTCAATACAGCTCAGTGATCTTCCTCAGAAGACCACTATCACAGCTTACGCCAATGAATTTGAGGAAATACGTTGCAAAATACAAAACCCAGAACAAGCTGATAACGTACATACCAGAGCCTCATTCATCAACAGAATGAAACCTGCTGTTGCTGCCCTCATCTGCACAGAGGCTAATACCTCCATGCCTGCGCTCATTGCAGAAGCCAAGTGCGCAGAAAAACGCGCAAACATGGAATATGCTGCACACAACAGCAATCACTCCTCAAACAGCAACAGCAGAGAAAACTCCAATGGCAACAAACGCCAAAACACCAATCATAGCAACAGCAACTCCAATCTCAACAATAGCAATTGCAGCCAAAGCGCAAACTGCTCCTATCCCAAGAAAGAGGACACTGCCAAAGTTAACAATGCTGAAACAGCAACCCGCTATTAATCTGACCCCACATTCTCTAACCTTGAAGGTCTCAAAACAGAGGAACAGGGAAAAGAGGAGGGGGAACAGGCTTAAGTGTTCCTGTCTCCCCCCAACTTGACAAGAAACTGTACCAAGGCACAAACTTTGCTGCTTGCATCCCATGTGTCCTGCAATCCTCCATTTTTATGAACATAAAATTAAAGATTGCTTACAACTTCTTATCTATCCATGCACTTACAAATCACATAAACATAAAATTTTATTTGACTCTGGTGCACAACACACTATGGTTATCAAACCATTTTTAACCAAGTACAAAATACCAGTTGTCAAATCCAACTTCAAATACGCCAGAATAGCAGATAAATCAAAGGTTCTACTCAAAGGCAAAACAACTCCCTTCAGAATTGACCTCCAAGGCATAAAAAAGTCCATCAAAGGACTTGTCATGAATAACATAAACTACAACATTGTAGCAGGCATGGACTGGTTCACCAGAGTGAACCCCAGCATATGTTGGAAAACAAAAACCATGACCATCAAACACAACAGAGTCAATTTTAACATCCTCAAAGAACCCATCAACCTCATTCTAAGAGACACAGTATTTGTCCAGGTCATAAACCAAGATGACTCAGAACATCTAATCAAAGATAGTACCCTCCACATAATGAGGTACACTGAATTCAATAACATGCAAACAACCAAGATCCAATGCCCTAGAACTTGCGGCACTCCTAAATGAATGCACTCACATATTCAAAGAGGAACTCACCAAGTTACCCCCCAAACGGGAGGTCAAACATGGCATCAACTTATGCAAAGCCATGCCCAAACCTGCACCCCTCTACAGACTCTCTTCCATGGAGACCCAAACCCTCAAAATCCATATTGAGGACAACTTAGCCAAAGGCTTCATCCACCCATCAGAATCCCCGTGGGGGGAAGCAGTGTTTTTTGTAAAGAAAAAGGAAGGCACTCTGTGTCTAGTAACTGACTACAGAGCACTAAATGCAAGCACAGTAAAGAATAAATACCCTCTTCCACTAATAGAGGATCTGTTTGCAAAACTCTCAGGAGCCAAATTTTTCTCCAAAATTGACCTCACCTCAGGTTACAACCAAGTTGAAGTAAAAGAAAAGGACATACCAAAAACTGTGCTCTGTACGCAATTTGGATCCTTTGAATGTAGAGTAATGAGCTTTGGGATGATCAACACTCCCGCAACATAAGTCACCATGATGAACCAAGCACTAACTGGTCTCTCAAATACATTATGCTACCTAGACAATGTCATCATATTCTCAAAAACAAAAGAGGAACACCTCATGCATGTCTGCAAGACACTCAATTGACTTTCAAAGCACAAACTTTATACAAAACCAAGTAAGTGCTAATTTATGGAAAAGGAACCCCTGTTCTTGGGCCACATTGTCTCTGACGGTGGCATAAAAGCAGATACAGACAAAATAAAAGCCATAAATAACATGCAACACCCCACCTCTGTTAAACAAGTTAGATGCTTTCTTGGAATGGTAGCTTACCTAAGGAAATACATCAAAGACTGCAGAAAACTCACTGCACCAATCAATGACTTAACCAAGGGTAATGCCAAAAAGAAATTCAACTGGACTCCATAATGTGATAAGAATTTCCAATTACTAAAACAAGCTTTGATTGAAGCACCAATCTTGCAATACCCTAACAATAACGGGTACTACAAGCTTGAGTCAGATGCTAGTGACACTGCCATTGGCGCAGTCCTGCGCATCCGCCAGCCAGGGCAGGAAGATTTCCTGTCAGTATGTTATGAAAGCAGAAAACTGATCAACACTGAGCAGAGATACCCAATAAAAAATAAGGAATTGCTAGCAATATATCACACATGCAAGAAATGGAGATGTTATCTGGAAGGACACTTAAACGTCTGAATACTAACTGACCATAAATCCTTAATATATTTCAAAACTCAGAACGCACTCGCACGGCAGCAAGCCAAATGGATGTCCTTGCTGGAACAGCTTAATTTGGACATCTAATACAAAAAGGGGGAAGAGCTGGTCACAGCTGATGCTCTCTTTAGACTATGTCAGCCTAGAGAGGATCACCCTGACTGGCCAAACCTGTACAACACTGAGTATAAAACCAAAGGGAAAGACCCCTCAACACATCAACTGACCCATAATACATTAGTAAAAAACAAAAAGTATTTCAATGTATCAAATGGCACTGTATACTGAATTATCAATGACAAGCATGTCCTGTACATCCCACTTGCACAAAGAGTTGACACCATACTAAGACATTACCGCCTACTAGGCCATAAAAAGGCTAACAACCTATACCTCACACTAAAAGAGATAGTGTGGTAGCCTAACCTCAAACAGGATATAGTTGATGTTCTGAAAAAGTGCACAGTGTGTGAGAAATACACCAGTACAAAGGCTCCTCAGCCAACAGTTAACCCAGTACCAGACCCTGAACCATTCAAGGTTTGGGGACTGGATGTAGTGGGCCCCTTCCTAGAAACAAAAAAAACCAACATTTCTTAATTGTAGCTATTGACTTTGTCACACGCTGGCCCATCTGCTAGGCAACAAAGGACCATAAAGCAGAAACCATCAACTGTTTCATTAACAAAGCAATCATAGCCAACTACAGCACTCCAGACTACATCATAACTGATGGAGCAACTGAGTTATCAGGTCACATAGTAAACAACAATCTAAAATACAAAAACATTAAACACTCCATAACCTCTCCATACAGGCCACAGGCCAACAACAGAGTTGAACGCCTCAATGGCAGCCTTATCAGGACCCTAGAGAAAATAATGGATGGCAAAGCCAAAGACACATGGCCACTATACGTGAAACATGTATTACTAGTATCCCAATTCCACACCAATCAAGGAACAGGCTATTCACTGTTTGAGCTGACCTACGGATACAAACCAGAAATAATCACCTGCAACAAACAGCCATACATAAAGATCCCCCCAGGGAAACCCCCCCACAGTAGAACAAGCACCAAATCTACAACACATCCGCCTCAAAGCTAAAATAACAGAAATAAAGAGGCTCAAAACACAAAAGGTAACCTCCACAGAGGAACCACTTCCCATCAACTCCCCCGTCTGGGTTCTAGCTGGCAACAGAAAGAAACTAAACTAAGTACACCAGGGACCAGGAAGAATCATCAAGTACAGACCAGATCACAACATCTATCTAGTAAAATTCCAAGGTGCCAAATGTGATGAAAATCACGGGATAGTATGAAGCTGTTTCTAAATGATGGGGAATTATCACCCAAATCCACATATAATTAATGATTAACCACTAACGTGGCTTCAAATATCTTTTTGTAAAATTTACAATTGTAATACCAGGATTAAGCAGAACAATTAATCCTAACTAAATTAGCCCAAGATAAATGGCCTGAGACAACATCAATGTATCTTCAGAATAAAATTCTGGACATTGGGAGGCAAAAAAATTTTCAGTTTCCAAAATGGGGGGAGGGGCTTCAAGATTGGCTGGCGCAAAATTAACATTGGGTGGCACCAACAACAAAGTTCCAACTGCGGGGCCCCATCTTCCAGAAATGATTTGGTTGAGAATTAGATTGTACAGAATATATTGTAACAACCCAACCACAGGATGCATTTTGGAAAAGTAAATTAGAACTAGGGATAAATGATTTTTAATGAGTAAAATTTTGGGAGGACTCAACTCTTAAAGTTGAAACAGTGAAAATTATTCAATATATATCAGAAAATTATCTAAGCAATACCACCTGAATCTTGGCCTTCTATTCCTTCCACATTGTCAAGTAAGTATCTGGTCCAGGTTGCAAAGAACCCTTGTGTGACCAATTTCTGACAACCATGCTGATTAACCAGCTTGTATTGGGTGACCCTCAAATTACTCCTGATTTATCAACGTCAATTTGCAAGGAGGAACTGGTTTCAGCTGACAGACTTGAGCAGCCGTAACCCATTTCCGATCAACTGTTTGATTTAAGTCCGTTAATTCGGTCAATTTCAATAAAGGTTTTCTGGCTTTTTGAGCCTTCTTGCTTGGGCGGATAATTCCCGGCATGATGGAACCTACCATGACACCAAAACCCCAATTGTCAAGAAATACCACAGAACCCATCTCCGCCTCAGTAAAGGAGAAGACTCAAACAGACTGGTTCCAACTAGTAAACAGCTCCAGGAGCATCAGGCGGCAGCTGTAAAAACAAAGCCCTCTCCTGATGCACCAGAGTAACCCCTTAAGGGGGTGTTGAGGGTCTGGATGTACAAGCATTCTGGCTATTGCCAACCTACTTAACATCCAGCCATTGCTCGATTTGGTGCCCTTCCAATATACCGTTTGACATACTGAGAGTGGTAACCTAGCAATATCACATGACTGTCCAAGTATCCAGTGGCTTGAACTCATCTTGCACATGACCAACCCCTAGGTTTGATCCAACTAAATCCCTGCCACAGTCAGGTCTATATAAGTCTAAAGTATTATCCAATAAAAGATACTTCTTCTCTTCTTTCTCAATTCTATATTTGAAGCTTCCCCAAAAAGCGCTCCTCATCAACCGCTTGATGTTTGAAATAATTTTGTATGATGGGCTAGTGAAATTTTGATTTTTGTTTGACAGTTCATTTATTAACTGAAATTTTATAAATTAATTAAATCCTGAATCTTGTGCAACTTTGATTTTGTTCAAATCTGAAATCATTTTGTTTAAATCTGAAGTATTTTTGGTTGTTGCCATAGCTTTTAAAACTACTGTACAATTATATGCTTATTTTAAAGTATGAATTATGGTTATAATAGATTAAAATGGTTGTCTTTGGGAATATTTTAACTTTTGGGCTTTACACAGCCTTGTTGCTACTAATTGACCCCAATTTTTTATTGCAGATTTGGAATCCTGAAGTCTTTTAAGCCTAGAAATGTTTTTTAAAAATTATTTTTTGGGTTTTTTTGGGAGAGTTGAAAAAATCTAAATTTTGAAACCCCATTTTTCTTAGTCATGATGTGGTAAATCAAATGGCGTTTTTACTATAAAATAAATGAGATAGCGTTTTTTTGAGATGGCATATCCTACCAATCATCCACACACTATTTAAACTGGATAAACCTCACCTTATAATCTTGAATATCTTATATTTGTAAATCACTATTACAGTAGTTATCTGTCCTTTCAAATAAAAATTCTATTTTGCAAAAGCTTGTAAAATCCTCAAGCCTATTGGCTAAGATCAAGTGGCAACCTATCTGTCCTTTTAATATAAGTGCTAGTTTATAAGAAATAGCTTACATCCTCTCAAGCCTTTTTGTTAGGATTATAAAGGTACAAGAAGTTAATTGCCAGTTAATAATAAGGTATATTTTTTGATTATATGAGGGGTCGGCGTCACCTGGCGGTAGTGCAATACCAGGGACACCAGTGAGAACACACCGAGCAAGCCCGGGTTGTGGTCTCAGATTACAAAGATAAGATTAATAACGATTGAAGACGATAGTCTTCATTCCAGTTATTAAACTGAAAAGAACAGATACTACACTTGATCTTAGCCAATAGGCTTGAGAGGATTGTACCTTATAAAAGCGCCGATTTCTTCGTGCTGGTATCGTGTTTATTTTATTCGAGTTGTGGTGCTTTAGAAGCTATTAATTTACGAACAACAAGTGTTGGCTCAAGTCTATTGGCTAAGATCAAGTATAGTTTATTCTGTGGCGTCACAATACTTGACCTAAATCTCTTTAAAACTGAAGATGAACTAGGCGTTAATAAAATTCATTCTAAAATTAAATGTAATGTGATATCAAGTAAGTTGATATATTCATTGTTTATAGTCATAATAAATACTTGCGTCATGTTATTGATTCTGTGTAAAGGTATGTTGTTGTGCTTCAATGGACCTAATATTAGATATTTTGATTTAAATAAGTGCTTATACGAAGTTGAGAATAGGTAATACAAGAAGTTGTACCTATGGTTTATGAATTAACTTTACATTAGATAATAAAATACAGCGCAAGTGCATCAAAGCCCAAAGTATGGCACTTTAAACTATTAGTTCCGACTCATCTATAAAAATGTATAGAATCTTTTACTTTTCCTAGTGAGATGATATTAGGCCATTGAGAAGTGTAGCTTCAAGTTATCAATAAATTTTGAATATATTTTCAAATAATTACCTTTAGAGCTTCTGAAAAGCTGAGCTATCTTAGATGCTAGGTCCTAAATATCTGCTACTGTTGCTACTTTAAATAAAAGGTAACATATAATCTAAAATATAAAATACAAATAATACTTTATAGTAGCCTTTTGGGCTTGTTTTATATATGTGAACTCTATTTTAGAGTTAAGGTGTACTGATAGATGCATAACAAGTAGATTGGTATTTAAATATAGAAAAACTTGATATATGGTACATAGATATACAGTTGTTTCACAACCTGTTGAGATAAACAAAAATATAGCAGCCTAAAACAAAATTGGTTCAGTCTAAAACAAAAAGGTAACATTTCTATTTGAAGGTTGATTTTACACAACAAAAGTTCTATTATCTAGGTCAGGGTTACAAAAATAGCCAAATACACAATGAAATTAAAATTAAATACACAATCCCAAAAATTTGACAGCCAATAAAAGAAAACCATATTCAAAACAAAATTGAACAAGTCACATTATGGATATAAAATAAGTCAACCAATATACTGGCTTTTCAACAAATACACTATAACCAAATAATAAAATTGGGTCAGTCACTAAAGTGATAATTTCATGCACATAATAATGCATTTTCTGAAAATCTGGATTGTTTTCATGGCTCACAATATAAATATGATCTTCTGAGAGTAAATATACCCAAATTTATTCAGGAATCCACAGCATTAGTTCATTTTTTGGACTTCTAAATATGACTTCTTGGATCTGAGAAAGTGTCTCAAATAAGAGCATAAAGGTTAATGTCAGAAATCTGTGGACCATGGTATTTTATCATCTGCCAGATGATATCCTAAGTCTTCCAACATTAGTAAAGTACAGAGAACCTGTGACTTTGGCATAACCTGCAGCCTGGAATACTTTGTTGTCTACAGAAGTAGAAAGTCTGACTGGGCCCAAAGCCTGAAGAATTTGGGACAATTCTTTCTACTTCTGGGTATAAGTTCATAATTTTTTTCTATGTTTTACTATAGGAATTAATACTGTATGGCAACAGTATGATCTTTTGCTCTCCATCTAACTAGAATCAAACTAGGAAAAGGATTTGAAATATCAACTTTTATTAGATAACTGATATTCAGGTTGTCCCAGCTGCCTGTGTTTATCTGTGTTAGCTCACAACACTGGAAGAGACTGAAGTAGCTTTAGGGCATTGCAGCAGGGGGCTCAACCTTGGGTGTGTGCAGTTTGTGAAAAAAGCTTGCTTGACAACTTCTACAGCTCAGTATCCTTTCTGATGCTGTACAAATATTCCTTGGCCTGAGCAGAGTAGCTGTCTACCTGGACCACGTTCCAGGGCTAGCTAGTCTTACTGGCTACTAGTTGGTGGAGGTGATTGTTCCTCAATCAGAGCTACTCTAATACAATAGGCTCAGGGCCTTTTATCTTAGATTGTTTGTCCTGACAGCCCAGTACATGGTGAACTCTTCTAGAAGTATTTCAGATGATGACATGTATGATGGCCCTTGTTCTAGGATATAATTCAATTTTATAATAATAATTATAATGAAGTGCATATTGAGGTGCTTTCAGATGGAAACTAATTAATGAACAGTAATTGTATGTTTCATTTCATTAGTTGCAATGCATGAATTTGTTGATGCCAGGATATGATTTGGTCATTGATTCATTGATCCACATCTTGCGGCCTGCATTATTCTACTGAAAGCATTCCTAAGAGTGATTGATAGCTGGCCTGTGTTAATTGGTTGAATCTGTCAATTAGTCAATAATCCTAAAATCCTGACAGTTAATAAAACTATTACTCTGGAAATATTTCAGTTTTTGTTTTTAATAAGGATTTATTAATTTTATTTTTAAAATTATTTTTACAAGTGACAAGAACTTTGATATTGTAGAGGGGCAGTACCAGGAGAAACAAAATCCCAGATTATTGAGAAAGGACTCACAGCTACTATGGGTCATATTTACACCCAACAACCCAACTTAATCTAGGAGAAAAAGCTTTATGTGCCACTAAGTCATCTGTGGGCTTTCTCTTCAACAACCTCTATGGGGTACCCCAAGTTCAGGCTCAGCCTTTGCCTATGTCACAGGAGAAAACTGGTGTAACTGCTTTAATTCATCTTTAAAAGACAATAATAAAGTAATCCAGGACTATTGGATACATTCAAACACAGACTGGGTACCATTATGAATCAATTGCCTCCAAAGCAACAACTTCTGACTAGTGAAATTTTATAAGAGATGATGCATCTTAACATGAGTGAAATAATAGTTTGAAAATTATCACCAATCTAAAGTTCTCTAATATGACACCCAGATGGGAGTTTTGGGGCTGTGATAAAGAGAGGGAGCATAAGAATTGCCAAAAAAACAGAAGGTGATGCCCAATTATTAACTCAAGTATGCCTATTCCATCATGATTGCCCCTTTTTAAAAGGACCATTATTCCAAATGATTAAATTCAGTATAAAAATTAGGCTTTATAAAAACTTTTCATTAGCTGTACCACACAACTCTGGATACACAGACTTGTTGTTAGTGTCCTGGTTCTGACTAATTGAAAAGGTGGCAAATGCATTCCTGACAATGATTTACCACATGATCCAGAAATTTGTGCTATAATAACCCAGTGTCTATCTAGTATCTCCAATAATGTCATATTTATATAATATTACAGAATAGTACTGTCTCTTTGATATTATAAAATATCTGGAAAAAGAAAAGTTTCAAGGGTAAAAAGCAAAAAAGGTACTTTTATTGGGCATTCCTAGTAGTTTTCCCAGAGGAGATAATGTTCTATCAAGCCTCAAAAAGTACTATGTATACAGAAAGGTTATCAGTGATTTAATTATTATCAGGATCTTTGACAATGCAAATTCTGCATATTTCTGGGTCATCAAATGTAATTCAGAGAAATTTCTCTAGAGAAGATCCAATAAGAAGGACATGATCTATTAATTTTACCAGAAGTCCATGCAGATATACACTTGGGTGATGTATTTTTCTATCAAATTGGCAATTTAATCAGAGGTAGAGATCTTAAGACATTCATTTTGATGATTCTTGTTGCCCTAACTACAATGAAATATTCATATACCAAAAATTATCAATCTATTTGGTAAACTATTTTCATAAATGTGCTGTTTTAGAAGAGTTACAAGGGGAAAAGATAATTGGAAATTTTGCAGCATCTTTGATTGCTCCCTCTTGGGGACTTAACACCCCAAGTAGTTCACCAAATTAATCACCAAATGGCTCACCAACTAATCATTTAGTCAGTGGCACCAATATCATTTGACTATCTATTAAGGGGATCAAACATCCAGATCCTAAAGGGAACACAACTTGATTAAGCTTTGTGACCTAAGAGGAACATTACTCAAGATAAGCCCCATGACCTACATGACGTACATGGACAGTATGTGGCTTCCCATGATACTATATATTATCCTATATTTATATACAATAAAGTATCATATCTCTTCTTAATTTTCCCCTATATCTTGTTTATTATACTTCCCAGAAGTGTATACTTGACAGAAACTAGATTATGTTCTTTATTGGGATATCAATTGTTATATAGTAATTGTGAATCAGAGTAGTAGGAACATGGTTATGAAAATCACTCAGTTGGATTGATAGGGTGTATCTTGACCCTAGTAATGAGCCAAGTGCTAAATTGAGTTATCCACCATGAGAAATTATCATCTGGTCATGATGCTAGATTTGAAAATTTGAGCTAACTTCTGCATTTGGCTTTGAGTCACTGGGAAGTTGGGTTGCGGGTCAAAAACCTGTTTGGTTAGATCCTTGCCAGGGGGTCAAACCTGCTGTTTTGACATCACATCTGCTGAGGGTTGGCTTCTTTTGTTGGAAGGTCTTCTGGAAGGTTGTTGGGAGCACAGGCGTCATACTGCACTAGCTGCTGTTTGGTTGCAGGGACAACAGTTTCCTGTTGCTTCTGGAAAGCTTTTCAGTGTCTCAAGCAATTGTGGTGTAGGATTTTATCCTGTATTCTTTTGCCCAGAAGCTTGCACTAGGTAAGTGTTGTTGTTGTTGTTTATCTTTAGGACAATGGCAGGTCCAACATTTTCTGGTTGTAGCTTGCTCTTGTCAGTGTTTATTACCCATACTTTGTCACCAACCTCATGTCTCTTTTGGATAGGGATAAACATGTTTTGCAACTGTTTCCCCCTCTCTCTTCTTGGTTGAAATTGGTTTGGAGTATGTAGGGGTCAGAACAAGGCAGTACTTTACTTGGTATTTCTAACTTGTGCCCTGGTGAGGGCTTGAACAATGTTTGGCTATGTGCAGTAAGCTAGTTCAAATGGACTTTTTCCAGTGGATCTGTTCACCCAAGTGCAATACACAAGAATTGCAGTTGCCAAATATTTATGCCAGTCCTCAGGTGTACCAGCAGTAATCTTGGCAAGGGCCTGTACCAGGCTGCCATTCAGTTGCTTGACTCTGCCGTTGGCCTGAGGATGGTATGGCATGGTTAAAGTGTATTTTGTGCCTTGTTTGGTAAGGTAGACATTGGTATTGTCAGAGGTCAACTTTTTGTCTCCATTGGTAATCAATTTTTCTGGTTTTCTGAACTTAATGACAATCTATTTGCTTATAAACTGTCAGACATTGTTACCAGTGTGTGCCTTAACAGCTTGCACCACTGGTCAGTGTGTAGCAAAGTCAATGGCTGTGACAATAAAGTAGTTTTAAAAGCTATGGTGCCAACAAAAAAATACCTCAGATTTAAACAAAATGATTTCAGATTTAAGCAAATTCCAACTATCAGGTTAAAATATACACTCTGTTAACAGGGATTTTTGGTGTTGATGGACAAAATGGGTCAACACAGCAGCAAATTGCTCACACACCAAACAAAACTATTCAAAATAAAAACCAAGATACATGGATTCACAAACAGAATGGTGTGAGTTGACTTTTGGTGTACATATGTTTACTATGTAAATTGGTGATGAAATACACCCAATCAAGGTGAGTCAAAACTAAAACTAAAAATTAAACAAAATAGAAACTCAAAATGCAAAAGAATCACTCAATTGTTGTGTGCAATGAATTGTAATCAAGAAGGATACCAAGGTATCTAAAATAAGACAAAAGAGCTGAAACAGAAAATTTTAACAGTATTGTGTTGGGTGCTTTTATTTGGTGTAAAATCTGAAAAAAGGGTGGAAATTATTTCAGGTATTCTAAAATGGGGGTTTTAAAACCAAAAACAACTAATTAAGAAATAAAAAATCCATAATTGGGATATTGGGTGGGAAAACTCTAATTAAATATTCATATTCAGATAAAAGCAAAAATTAAAATTTAGGAGTAACTTAATTGAAATTTATTTAGTATTTTATTAAATTCTCAAGTTGGAAGGAACACAACAACAGAGTACCAATGCACCTTGTTGCGCGCCACAGTTGTGGTTGCCCCTGTGGGTCAAAAAACCAAGTTAGTGCAATGTAAGTGCCTACTCAGGAAGGGGATGGGAGAGAAGAGTTTGATAGTGACGCTGCACTGACACAAACAGTTCAAGGAGCACAACATGCAAGGGTGAAGAGCATCAACCCTTGGGTCCCCAAGCTGGCCTAGAAGCCCACCAAGGTTACCAAAACCAAAACAGTTAGAAACAAGGAGATCAAACTTACCTCTTTTGTCTTTGACCCTGTGTACTGCCAGGAAGCAGTCCCAGCAGCCATGATGGAGAAGGTGAAGCCTGTGATTAACACTAGCTACAAGCTCTACATCAGTGACAGCAATAAAGAAGATGTTGAAGAGCCTAAGTATTTCCAAACTGCAGATGGGCAGCAGGTGTTAAAGAGAGTTGCTGTGTTCTATACCAAGGTGCCCATGCCTTGTGTACCAGTCACTAATCAGGATCCTGGCTCATCTGAACCCACCAAGGCTGTGCAACTGTACAACAGTTGCTTTTAGTATTTAGCCAAATAAATAATCTAATATATAGGGTTGCTCTGATTGTTTTTATTTAATATGGATAATTTTGTCTGGAATTCTTTTGGAAAAGATTCCTAGATAGAAGCTGGTATCTATATTTAATAAAATAATAGAATTTGGTTTGTTAGTTAAGCTGTACTAACTGTCAAAATTGAGGCAAGATTGGCCAAAGCAACCTTGGGCACTAGGTGTCTTGAAAACAGTTTAATTAACCACGAAGGTTGATTAGAATACATCTTTGGATAAAATTAATGAGGATTTAATTATATAAATTTTAATTGTCTTGACTGTGTTAAGAAGTTTTGCTAAGGTTAACCAAAAGTAAACCCCCAAATTGTGGTTTAAAAGTGTCATTTTGGAAAATTTATTGGGTTAAAAGCGCTGTTGTGCCACCTAATTAATTTGTAAAGCACCACCAAGTAAATATGTCAGGCACTGGGATGCTGCCTGGTTTGAGTTTTGAAGCTTTTTAATGGGTTTTCAATGCAAAAAACCAGTTAATGCAAAAAAACAGCTAAATATATACAAGGGTGTCTAGGCATTTAGGATTGATCAGCAGGTTCCCAGTTAGAACAATGGTAGCTTGGATCTGAAATACATAGATTCCACCAGGATTTGGTGCCAGGAGCTTAGGAAGTTCCATGTCAAATCAATACATTAAAACAAAAGGTATAATGTAATTCCTTTGTATTGTAGGTACTTTATCATAGGTTGATAAATGGCAGAGATCTTTTAGGTAAAGATCTGGATTTGATGACATTGATATGTCATAAATTATGTGATAGGAATCAAGGGTTAATTCCTGAATCAGAGGGGGTTTTAGCCAAATATGCCCCAAACGGTACTGTAAATTAAGAACCTGAACGTAAAAATGCGGGATTGTCAAATCCTTGGTCCAAATTTCAAATCACTTTTGCGGGATAGCCTTTTTTTAATTAAATTGATTTTTTGAGTATTTTTTTGAATTTTTAAAAATGCAGGAATTCATAGACACTTTTCAAAGTTCAAGTCAAACTGCATATTTCCAATGGACAAAATGAATTAACTGGAATTAGATTTGAAGCGCTCAAATCCATCAACCATTTTCATTAAGTTTACTATGTTTTTTGAAATTGCGGGATTGTCAAATCCAAGAACCAAATTTCAAATCACTTTTGAATGCCACTAGTAAACTCAAATAATAATTTCAGGAACTGGAATCCAAATGTAATGTACACTAAACACACTAGGAAACACCAACCAAAATTAAGAAGCTCCACCATGACTAAAATCAAATGAAAAATCCAATCTCAACACCCATGTTTAGACATGAAATTAAGTGAAATGAAAAATTGTCTAAACTGGAAATGATGTAATATCCTGCACTCTAAATCACTAATATAGCAACCACAAAACCATATAATGATATATGAGCTACTCTCCTTCTTCCTTGAAACTTTTAAAAATTCCAAGGAAGAAGGAGAGGGGGAAAAGATAAACCATTAGTTTACTAACTAAGTATTCATGTATTACTACTAAGGATACTTGATTACAGTAGATTTTAAAAAACACTAATAATAAAGTAGAATTATATATTAAAATCTATCTTATCACATTGTCTTTTCCTTGGTGTGTTGATAGTTCATTTGCTGTTGATAATGTGCTTGCAATTAATTGGACAGCTTCACCTCCAGTTGCCAAGGCAATAGGAAATCAAGCTGTCCAATTAATTGCAAGCACATTATCAACAGCAAATGAACTATCAACACACCAAGAAAAAGACAATGTGATAAGATAGATTGTAATATATAACTCTACTTGATTATTAGTGTTTTTTAAAATCTACTGTAATCAAGCATCTAAATTTTAGCCGTCCTAAAATGGAATAGGGTGATTTTTGAGAATGCCTATGATTCCTAAAAGAATTAGCATAAATCCACTCTAGATTCTTTGGAATCCTTTTTAAGATAGCCATAAATTTTATTTATTTCAATTTCATTGCAATTATGATTTGAAATTTGGTTCTTGGATTTGACAATCCCGCAATTTCAGATTTGTTAATTTTTACATGATGTCTATGATTTGTTTGAAATACAGGAAATATCAAATTGTACATTAGAATCCCACATTTGTTTACTGGGTTTTGTCTTTTGTTAGTTGAGTTATCTGCTCAAGAGATTTGAAATTTGCCAATTTAAATAAACCAAAAAACCAAATTAAATGGTTGATTTTATTAAATATTTTATTTTTCACTCAGCTGAGTTGCCCGCAAAAGTGATTCAAAATTTGGGCCAAGGATTTGACAATCCTGCATTTTTACGTTCAGGTTCTGAATTTACAGTATATAAGCAAAAAAGCAACATTATACTAAAATATATTGTTAATTTTGACGCTTTCCCCTCATTTACTTTTCAATTGCTATGTCTTCTTTATTATCATTCAAAAGAGCTAATTTTGGAGTTCTCCAAGTAGAAACTGCTGCAGCTAGAAAGGAAGTTCCTGAAGGCTCTCTTGAAGAGGCCTGAGAGAGTCTGGAGGTTACAAAGACTTTTCCCAAGGAATCATTAGTGAGGTCAAAGCAGCTTTTGAAGAATTGTATACAGACTATTTTTCCAAGGAAGGAACTCCTTTACAAGGAAATCAAATTTATGCTTGGGATTTATGGAACTTGCTGGTGGGGTTTAATGAGATTCTGAAATAGGCAAAACATATGGCAAACCAAGAGATTGAAGCTCTCAAGGCAAGGGAAGAAAAAAGTGTTGAGATTATGGCCAGATGATGTGATGACAAAAAGTGTTGTCACAGAAAATTGCCTCCTTGGAGGTAAAGCTTGCCAAAGCTTTATCCCATGAAGGTTCTGGTAGCAAGAGTCAGCCAGGAAATGACAATGGTAAGCTTAACTGGTTGGACCTGGATCCCTTGCAGGCCGCCCAGAAGCGCATTCCTGACATCAAGCACATCATCCTTCTCAGGCTTATGCAAGAATCTGGCAACTACAAGGCAGTCACAGCTATTGTTGGGGGCAACCACCATAATTAACTCATTCTGCAAGTCAACTTACTGAATATAAACAATTTGTTGACATTCAGTAAGTTGACATTATTCTAGTATTTATCCACCAGAATTGGGCATTTCCAAAACCAAGATAATTTTTCATAGTAAATCATTAAGTCAGAATTGCAAAATTAAAAAGGAACAGGTGTAATATCAACACCATTTAAACAAAGGCTTATTTTTAAGCCAAAAAAATAATATAATTTACTATAAAAATGTAAGTTTCTTTATACTTTTACATTAAGGTTGACTCCAGTAATTAATATCTGGATATTGACCCCAAATAAGAATCCATAAACTTCTTAATAAATTATACAATATTCTAAAAAAACTACTTTTTATATTATACTACTGTTTTTATTAAATATATATTAAGATAAGCATTGAAAAAAGACATATACCAACTTTCATAGCATCCTTTGTATACTAAGATATTTACTGTTATTTTAAACCCATTGTATTGATATATAGCCTATTTCTGGAAGTCCACTTAAGACAAAGAGCATACGTTAAAACTAGAATTTATATATGTATTTTTAATGTTGAATTTGTATCAATTTGACGTGTCACCTAAATTGCAACAAAGGGGTTTGGCTAAGCAAACAAAGCGACATAACTTAAGCAAGATTTAATAGGAGAGTTACTATAGAAGAACGTTGACTGCCTCCATGTTGACACCTTCACTGGTTTATTAGTAAAACACTGTTGCTTAACAAAAAGTACACATACAATGTTATGATAATTCAGGCCAAAGTACTCAGGGCTGTACTTTAGACTTTTCTCTACAATCCCTTATATTTAGTTTTCATAAGCTATATATGCAAATATTTAATTTTTTTAAATTAAAAAATAATTAATTTCAGCCTTAAAAACCAACTCCGGAAAATATTAAATAGGCTTTATAAATGATTTACATAGTGTTTTTCTAGCTTAATGCTGACTGTCAGCATGCCAACAGTCAAAATTAAAGCATATTTTATGCTGAAAAACTAAATTAAATATTTTTGACTATTGTGACTACCATAATGTCATCCTTTTATTTAAACTTGGTTTTTTCTATTCTTTACTAATAAGCTAGCTATAAAAGCACTTTCCATACTTCTATAAACCATTTACTTAATAATAAAATTTATAACAGGTGATTATTATTAAATTTTATTCATGTATCACATGATTATTCTTACTTTATAAATTCTAATCTAATTATTGTAGGAAAAATCTTCCAAGAAGCCACAAAAGAACCTCAAGTCAACCAAGAAAGTGCCCAGAGCCTCTAGAAAGGCCCAAAGTTCCTACCCTAAAAAAACCAGCCAAAGAGCTCTCAAAGAAACAGAAGACAAAGGAGAAGACCCCAGACTCTGAAAGCAAAGAGCCCTCCCCTGTCCCCTCCTCTTCTCCAAGCTGGTACCAATCAGAAGGAGATGAGGTTCCACTAAACAAGCAAGGAAGAAAGAAGATACCAAAGATTCCAGAACCCCAGTCAAGCCCATATGAATCAAGCTCAAAGGAATCAAGCCCCAAGGAATCAAGCTCATCCCAGTCCAAGAGGCACAAGAATCCAACTCCATGTTGCAACTGAACCAATGAGGATTTAGTATTAGAATTGAGGAAGACAACAGTCTAATAGAAAGGACAAGAATAATAATAAGGTATTGTTTATTATAGAATACTGCAATTAGTATACTATATGGGAAAAGCCACCGGGCCATAAGGGGTGGCATGTTCCATGTAAGGATTGGAGCCAAAGAATAACTTGTGCAGGATCAGCAGGTTGAATTGGTAGCACTCCTAATTAGGAGAAAATGCCCGTCATTTGACATTGCCATTGGATTGGTCCATGTTTTTAGATACGTCAAGGGACGGCTCATCAAGAGCCCCCTGTGTATTGTAAGATATGTTGACAGACAAGTCTGGAAACTCAGTTGCAACACCCCTTGCTCCCTGCTTACTGTCAGACACCAGAATCAGAGTTTGTGGGAGATCTGGGAAGTTCTGCACAAACAACCTTTGTGTGGGGATGGCGCGGCAGGGGCACAGGCAATTGTGGTGAAGCTTCTTAGTGTTCCCTTGGACGTCTTCAAGTTGGTAGGTGTGGTTGTCATAGACTGCAGCTATCTTGAAGGGCCCCAAGTGGTTGGATTCTAATTTGGCTGAATTGGGATTGAGGGTATAGACAGGGTCTCCTACGGCGTATCTGGCCTCAATATGTCTTGTCCCTCCCTCAATTTGTTTGTTTTCAATGTCTTGGGCCTTAGTGCGCCACAGGCTCAGGGAAGGGGTCGGCAACAAGGGGTTTATGTAGGAACTGTGGATTGTAATATCTCTTTTTCCACTCCTGTTAAACCATCAGGTGTTCCAAAGGCCAAGGTGCTGGGGCTGAACCTGGTGCCTCTATTGATCCTTGCTTGCAAGATGAGTAATGCAGTGGGCAGATGTTCAGTTCATGCAGTATTAGGATGTTCCTGTGAGAGTTTGGCAATTGACTGGACCAGGGAGCCATTCAATTGCTCTAAGCGCCCATTGGCTTATGGATGGTATGGAGTTGTGACTATTTGTTGTAGGGCATTCTTGGTGCAGTACTTTTCATGACATGTCCCACAAGCTCAGGTCCCCATCTGTAACAAGGCTTTTGGGTTGCCCAAAGCAAGCCACAATTTCCTTGCCAATGAAGCAAGTTATGGTGGTGGCGGTGTGGTTGGTGGTTGCCCACGCTACTAGCCAACAGGTGAAGTAATTGATGGCTGTGATATACTTCTTCCCAAGTCTGTCTTTGGGGAGGGCTCCAACAATGTCAAGGGCCCACTGTTTGAAGGGTTCCACGGCCTTAATGGGCAGGACAGACTTGGGGGTGCAGGCTTTGATGTATTCTTTTCACACAACACACATGCCTCAAAGAGATCCAAGATGTCATGGCGCATACTCAGCCACTTGAACCTACACTTCATAATTTCAAAGAGGTTGTGTCCTCTGAAATGGCCCAAGGTGCAGTGGTAGTGCAGTATGGTGTCCCTTTGCTGTGTGGTGGGGATGTAGGGAGTCTTCTCCCCTGTTTCTGCGCGGCAGCAGACATTGCCTGCATCAGTGGTAAACTGACTTTTGTTGTCTTTCAATTTGGAGATGGTTACCAAGTTGAGGCCTTTGTAGCGGGTTGCCTCAGGGTGGAGGTAGAGAATCAGCCAATCTGGATCCAAGCCATTGTCCCCGGTGATGGACACTACATAGAGTCTTGAGAGGGAATCTGCCATGACAAGCTCCTTCCCAGGCTTGTATTTGATACACAACTGGTAAGGAGATAGGCGCTTAACCCAGCCTTCCTGGTGGTGTGTCAAGTGGACTGTGTGTTGAAGTATTGAAGGGACTTGTAGTTTGTCAAGACGTGGGATGGAGAGGTGGCCCCTTCCAAGTAACAGCGCCACTTATCAATGCAGTGCACAATTGCTGATAACTATTTGCCATGAATTGGATAACATTGCTCTAAGTCAGTGAGCTTCATGGATTTTTACGCCACAGGGAGGAAGACGCCCTTGTCAGTTTCTACCTGTAACACGCCCCTATGGCCCTTTCAGAGGCATCAGTCTCAAGTTTGTATTGGCAGTTTTGGTTGGGAAACTGTAATACAGGCGCAGTTGTAAGTCTTTGCTTTAGCGTCTCAAAGGCTTGATCTCTGACAGGAGTCCAACAGAAGCGCTGTTTAGTGTTCAGGAGCTCATTGAGCGGTGCAATAAGTTCTCTGCAATTTGGGATAAAATTGCGCACATAGGCAACCATGCCCAGGAATGTGTGCACTTGGCCAACATCAGTGGGAGGTAGAATACTGGTGATTGCCTTGATTTTGGCTGGGTCAGGCTTTATCCCTTGGGCAGAGATGGTGTGCCCAAGGAACAAGAGCTCCAACTTGAGGAATTTACATTTGGAGGGCTTAGCTTTCAACTGGTTTTTCTGAAGGGTGTCAAGGACAGCATAGAGGTGTTAGAGGTGCATGGTTTAATCTTGACTGAAGACAATAATGTTGTCAAGGTACACAACAACGCACTTTCCAATCAATTCCTAAAATGCTTTGTTCATTAAAATGGCAAAGGTGGAAGGAGCGTTGGTTATTCCAAAATTCATGACCCAGCACTCAAGCAACCCATAGCGTGTTTGGAAGGCAGTTTTTGCCTCATCCCCTGATGCAATGCAGACCTGGTTGTACCCTGCAGTGGATCAATCTTGCTAAAGACCTTTGCGCCCACAAGTGTGTCAAACAGGTTATCAATTAATGGCAGGGGGTACTTATTCTTAACAGTCACCTCATTTAGGGCACAGTAATCTGTGACTAAGCAAAGGGACTTGTCCCTCTTGGCTACAAAGAAGACAGCAGCCCCATATGTCAAAAGCAAGGGGCGTATGAAGCCCTTATCAAGTGCATCTACAAGGTTCTGGAGGAGGGTTTCATCTTCCTTTGGTGTCAAGCAATAGAGGAGACAAGCCTTGGGAAGCAACCCTTGTAGCTGTACAGCATGCTGGATCTCCTGGTGAGGGGGTAGTTGTTCTAGCGTTTTGCTGAAAATGTCATTATACTCCTTGAGGAGAGTGGCAAGTGCTGGTAGAGGTGGCGTGGTCAAGGGGAGGGCTGAAGGTGGTTCTGCACGGATAACTTCAACTGAGCATTGAGAAAAGTCTAGTACCCCCTTGAAATTGTATGAGCCTGTTTCTGTTAATCTGACAAAGACAGTATTGGGAAGTAGCTTGCTCATTTTGACGGGATATATATGAAAACCAACCCCATTCCTATTGAGAGTAATTACAGATATATCCCAGTCAATGTAGGGACAGTTGTGACAAAGCCATTAAAGGCCAGCAATGACATTGTGGCTGATCTCTGCCATGATTGGTCTGGAGAGCTTAACCTGGATGTTCCCCCATTTTCACAGAGAAGGGTATCATCTCATGGATAATTGTCACTATTCAGGAATCAGCCACCCGTACTGCCTTGAATCTTCTTGGCAATTGGTATAGCTGTTGAGTATCTGCCAACGTCTGGTCCACCATGGTGTTACTAGCCCCAGTATCTACCAGTGTTTTGTGGGTGTTCCCACGCAAACAAAAGGGATAGTCCAAGCAAGTTACTTTATTTAGAGAGTGACTGGCTTGAAGTATGGGATTGCCACTTTAAACTTAGAAGACGTCAAGGGTTTCAACCTCGTGAACATTGTAGTTGCAGGGGTTCTTTACTAGGAGGGATTGAGAGTGAGGGTCAAGTGGGGTTGTAGAACCTCTTGTAACTACAATCCCCAGGCTTTTCCAGGGTCCTCAATTTGTGCCAACTGAAGTTCCCCTTTATGTGGACGTTTGATCCTGTTTTCTTGTTGGCTGGCAGCGGCCTACTTGATTGTGAGCGCTGCCAGGCACAGGGCAGGGTTGAGGTGGAGCGTCATTGGATCTGCAGAAGCCCATTAAAGCCTGGTTATTGGCCTCCACAATGGCTTTGTAACAGTCATTGATGGATGTGCAACAACCTACGGGAACCCACTTGCAGATATGGGGTTTCAGCCCATTGACTATCAGGGTAAGGAGCATGGCATTTCCGTTGGTTACAGCTTCTGGAGCGGCGGCAAGAGATTGATACTAGGCAGAAAGATATTCAGGGACAGACCCAGTCTGTTTGATAGCTAGGAGGGGAGTCCCTACCACAATGGGCAAGAATGTCTCACTGTAGCAGGACTTCACGGCATTCCTGAACAACACCCAGGTAATTTATATTTCTTGACTGGCCCAGGTGGTGAACCAAACTGCAGCAGGTCCAGTAAGACATCCTGAAGCTGTGGCAACCCAAATAGGATCAGGTACCTGACATACACAGAGGCAGGTCTCAGTGGAGTAGAGCCAGCTGACAATGTTGGCCCTCTCTACGCCACCTGAAAAGGTTTCCAACTGAAGGTTGAGCATACATTGCAACAGATCTGACTGGGGCAGAGTGACACTAGCATTGCACTGCCCAAGGTGGAGTCAATTATACACACTCATAAGTACCAGTTGATCTTGATAGATGACGTACCTGTTGGTATGTCCCCCTTGGGGATTGGCAGGAAGGTTTCTTGGTGGAGAGTAGCCATATGGCCCGTACTCTGTCCTTTCTTGGGGGGATTTTCTCTTTAGGTAGGTTGTCAACCTACCGCTGCTACCACTGTTGCAACTGAACTAATGAGGAATAAGTATTAGAATTGAGGAAGACAACATTCAAATAGAAAGGACAGAGATAATAATAAGGTATTGTTTATTATAGAATACTGCAATTAGTATACTATATGGGGAAAGCCACTGGGCCACAAGGGGGTGGTATGTTCCATGTAAGGATTGGAGCCAAGGAATAACTTGTGCAGTATCAGCAGGTTGAATTGATAGCGCTCCTAATTAGGAGAAAGTGCCTGTCATTTGACATTGCCATTGAATTGGTCCATGTTTTTAGATACATCAAGAGGCAGATCATCAAGAGCCCCCTGTGTATTGTAAGATATGTTGGCAGACAAGTCTGGAAACTTGGTTGCAACATCCAGATAATTCCTCTCCACTGCCCAAGAAATCTGTACCTCCATCCTCCTAATCAAGTATCAATAAAAAAGATTGTGATGATTACCTGTCTGATTATCATCAAGCACCAATTGGCCCATGGGATCCCCTAAAGGTTCACAATATATGTAACATCAAAGGAGAGTTTAAGCTCCCAAAGAAGTTTCATTTGGTTTTCCCTCTAATGTCTGTCAAAGGAGGTGCAAGTTTAGTATGTGATGGCTATGTTTTTAATTGCAACAATCAGAAGAGAGCAGGAAGAAGCAAGCATTATGTGTGTGAAGATAGAAGCTGCACTGCCAGGATCAAAACAGAAGGATGGGATAAAGTCACTAGTGAAAAAGTAGAGCATATATACAATGCTCCAATTAATCTTATTAAAAAGCTTCTGAAATGGTACCTCTACCAAATGGTACCAGTCTCCAAAGATGTCAAGGCTTCTGATCTGGCAGTTAAGGCCACCACAAACCTAAGTAATGAGAACCTGAAGCTCATCCCTGACTGTGACCAGTTAGTGAAGTACATATGTGACAAACGCTGTGACCTATTCCCCCATAAGAAATCTGCCATGGTTCAAGGAGAGTTAGTCTTGACAGAGGAGTTAAAGATGCTTAATGGTGATGAGGGATCCCTTTTACATGATGATGGTCCTACAGCTTAGGCAAGAATTATATGCTATTGATGAGGAGCACCTTTTAGGGAAGCTTCAAATATGGAATTGAGAAAGAAGAGAAGAAGTATCTTTTATTGGATAATACTTTAGACTTATATAGACTTGACTATGGCAGGGATTTAGTTGGATAAAACCTAGGGGTTGGTCATGTGCAAGATGGGTTCAAGCCACTGGATAATTGGACAGACATGTTATATTGCTTGGTTACCATTCTTGGCATGACAAACAGTATATTGGAAGGGCACCAAATTGGGCAATGGCTGGATGTTAAGTAGGTTGGCAGTAGCCAGAATGCTTGTCCATCCAGACCCTTGACACCCCCCCTTAAGGGGTTACTCTGGTGTATCAGGAGGGGGCTTTTTCTTAACGGCTGCTGCCTGATGCTCCTGGAGCTGTTTGCTAGTTGGAACCAGTTTGGTTCAAGTGCTCTCCTTTACTGAAGTGGAGACAGGTTCTGTGGTATTTATTGGCAATTGGGGTTTTGGCACCTTGGAATTTTACTAGATAGGTGTTGTGATCTGGTCTGTACTTGGTGATTCTTCCTGGTCCCTGGTGTACTGAGTCTAGTTTCTTTCTGTTGCCAGCTAGAACCCAGATGGGGGAGTCAATGGGAAGTGGTTCCTCTGTGGAGGTTACCTTTTGTGTTTTGAGCCTCTTTATTTCTGTTATTTTAGCTTTGAGGCGGATGTGTTGTAGATTTGGTGCTTGTTCTACTGTGGGGGGTTTCCCTGGGGGGATCTTTATGTATGGCTGTTTGTTGCGGGTGATTATTTCTGGTTTGTATCTGTAGGTTAGCTCAAACAGTGAATAGCCTGTTCCTTGATTGGTGTGGACTTGGGGTACTAGTAATGCATGTTTCATGTATAGTGGCCATGTGTCTTTGGCTTTGCCATCCATTATTTTCTCTAGGGTCCTGATAAGGCTGCCATTGAGGCGTTCCACTCTGTTGTTGGACTGTGGCCTGTATGAAGAGGTTGTGGAGTGTTTAATGTTTTTGGATTTTAAGTTGTTGTTTACTACATGACCTGATAACTCTTTTGCTCCATCAGTTATGATGTAGTCTGGAGTGCCATAGTTGGCTATGATTGCTTTGTTAATGAAACAGTTGATGGTTTCTGCTTTATGGTCCTTTGTTTCCTAGAAGATGGGCCAGCGTGTGGCAAAGTTGATAGCTACAATTAAGAAACATTGGTTTGTTTTTGTTTCTGGGAAGGGGCCCACTACATACAGTCCCCAAACCTTGAATGGTTCAGGGTCTGGTACTGGGTTGATTGTTGGCTGAGGAGCCTTTGTACTGGTGTATTTCTCACACACTGTGCACTTTTTCAGAACATCAACTATATCCTGTTTGAGGTTGGGCCACCATTACATCTCTTTTAATGTGAGGTATAGGTTGTTAGCCTTTGTATGTCCTAGTAGGCAGTGATGTCTTAGTATGGTGTGAACTCTTTGTGCAAGTGGGATGTACGGGACATGTTTGTTGTTAATGATTTGGTATACATTGCCATTTGATACATGGAAATACTTTTTGTTCCTTACTAATGTATCATGGGTCAGTTGATGTTTTGAGGGGTCTTTCCCTTTGGTTTTATACTCAGTGTTGTACAGGTTTGGCCAATCAGGGTCCAGGTGGTCAGGGTGATCCTCTCTAGGATGACATAGTCTAGAGAGAGCATCAGCTGTGACCAGCTCTGCCCCCTTTTTGTATTGGATGTACAAATTAAGCTGTTATAGCAAGGACATTCATTTGGCTTGCCGCTATGCAAGTGTGTTCTTAGTTTTGAAATATATTAAGGATTTATGGTCAGTTATTACTCAGACGTTAGAATGTCTTTTTTAAATAAGATCTCCATTTCTTGCATGTGTGGTATATTACTAGTAATTCCTTATTGTGTATTGGGTATCTCTGCTCAGTGTTGGTCAATTTTCTGCTTTCATAACATACTGATAGGAAGTCTTCCTGCCCTGGTTGGCAGATGCGCAGGACTGCGCCAATGGCAGTGTCACTGGCATCTGACTCAAGCTTGTAGCACCCTTTGTTATTAGGGTATTGCAAGATTGGTGCTTCAATCAAAGCTTGTTTCAATAGTTGGAAATTCTTGTCACATTCTGGTGTCCAGATGAATTTCTTTTGGCATTACCCTTGGTTAAGTCATTGATCTATTTCCTTAGGTAAGCTACCATTCCAAGAAAGCATCTAACTTGTTTAACAGAGGTGGGGTGTTGCATGTTATTTATAGATTTTATTTTATCTGGATCTGCTTTAATGCCACCACCAGAGACAATGCAACCCAAGAACAGGAGTTCCTTTTCCATAAATTGGCACTTACTTGGTTTTGCATAAATTTTGTGCTTTGCAAGTCAATTGAGTGTCTAACAGACATGTGTGAGGTGTTCCTCTTTTGTTTTTGAGAATATGATGATATTTTCAAGGTAGCATAATGTATTTGAGAGACTGTTTAGTGCTTGGTTCATCATGGTGACAAACATTACAGGAGCGTTGGTCATCCCAAAGTTCATTACTCTACATTCAAAGGATCCAAATTGTGTACAGAACACAGTTTTTGGTATGACCTTTTCTTTTACTTCAACTTGGTTGTAACCTGAGGTGAGGTCAATTTTGGAGAAAACTTTGGCTCCTGAGAGTCTTGCAAACAGGTCCTCTATGAGTGGAAGAGGGTATTTATTCTTTACTGTGCTTGAATTTAGTGCTCTGTAGTCAGTTAATAGACACAGAGTGCCTTCCTTCTTCTTTACAAAAAACACTGCTGCCTCCACAGGGATTCTGATGAGCAGATAAAGCCTTTAGCTAAGTGTCCTCAATATGGGGTTTGAGGGTTTGTGTCTCCATGGGGGAGAGTCTGTAGAGGGGTGCAGGTTTGGGCATGGCTTTACATAGGTTGATGCCATGTTTGACTTCCTGTTTGGGGGGTAGCTTGGTGAGTTCTTCCTTGAATAAATGGGTGTATTCATTTAGGAGTGCTGCAAGTTCTGGGAATTGGATCTTGGTTGTTTGCATGTTATTCAATTCAGTGTACCTCATTATGTAGAGGGTACTATCTTTGGTTAGATGTTCTGAGTCATCTTGGTTTATGACCTGGACAAATACTGTGTCTCTTAGAATGAGGTTGTTGGGTTCTTTGAGGATGTTAAAATTGACTCTGTTGCGTTTGATGGTCATAGTCTTTGATTTCTAACATACACTGGGGTTCACTCTGGTGAACCAGTCCATGTCTACTACAATAATGTAATTTATGTTGACCATGAAAAGTCCTTTGATGGACGTTTGTATGCCTTGGAGGTCAATTCTGAAGGGAGTTGTTTTGCCTTTGAGTAGAACCTTTGATTTATCTGCCATTCTGGTGTATTTGAAGTTGGATTTGACAACTGGTTTTTTGTATTTGGTTACAGATGTTTTGATAACCATAGTGTGTTGTGCACCAGAGTCAAATAAAATTTCATGTGTATGGGATTTGTAAGTGCATAGATAGAAAAGAAGTTGTGAGCAATCTTTAATTTTTACACTCATAAAAATGGAGGATTGCGGGACACGTGGGATGTGAGCAGCAAAGTTTGTGCCTTGGTACAATTTCTTGTCAGTTTGGGGGGGAGAAAAGGGAACTTAAGCCTGTTACCCTCCTCTTTTCCCTGTTCCTCTGTTTTGAGACCTTTGAGGTCAGAGAATGTGGGGTCAGATTAATAGCGGGTTGCTGTTTCAGCATTGTTAACTTTGGTGGTGTCCTCTTTCTTGGGACAGGAGCGGTTTGCACTTTGGCTGCAATTGCCATTGTTGAAATTGGGGTTGCCATTGTTATGGTTGGTATTCTGGCGTTTGTTGCCATTGGAGTTTTATCTGCCATTACCATTTGAGGAGCAATTGCTGTTGCGTGCAGCATATTCCATGTTTACGCGTTTTTCTGCGCGCTTGGCTTCTGCAATGAGCACAGGCATGGAGGTATTAGCCTCTGTGGGGATGAGGACAGTAACAGAGGGTTTTATTCTGTTGATGAACAGGGATCTGTTGTGTACATTATCAGCTTGTGTTGGATTTTGGATTTTGCAACATATTTCCTTGAATTCATTGGCGTAAGCTACAATAGTGGTCTTCTGAGGAAGATCACTGAGCTGTATTGCAATGTATTGGAGGAATTCAGTGACGCAGAAATTGTGGGTGATGTCTGCTTTGAAATCTTCCCAGTTGTCAAGCTGGTTGTCTGTTTGTGAGCCAACTAAGGTGGCAAACCAGTTATCTGAAGCCTTGTACAGGCGCTTGCTGGCTTCCTGGACCCATTTCTAATGGGGGATGAAGCTGGCACAGAGTTTAGCAGCTGTGTGGTCTAGTCAGTTGATGACGTATTCTTTGTTTTTACCAAAGAACTTGTTGATACCAATGTATTTGGTGCTGGTCACTTCACCTGTGATAGGTGGTTGTGAGTTTGTTTGTGGTTGAAGAGAGCAACTGTATTGAATTATCTTGGCATATGCTTTGGGCATGACCAGACCTTTGAATACAGTGCATTCACTAGGTATATCTTTGTTGATGTTGTGGGCGCAGAAGTACATTTTCCAGGTCTCCTGAGATGTTGCCTGGTTGAGTATGTGAGCAAAGGTTAGCAGTGTTGTAAATTGCGCAATTAATGCTATTTTGATATGGCCTTCAAATCATGATAGTTGTAAAGATTTGGCTGGGTTTGCTTTCAAATTTGGGAATTCCTTGCCTTCCGCAAATGGGTCTGGTTCAATATCCACCCATTCTGGATTATTGTACCTGTCTGTGATTGATCCTGGTATGACCTCATCCCAATGTGACCCCCTCAGCCACTCTGTCTTCCTAATGAATGATCACCGTCCCATATCTACTATTTAAAGTAGAACCATTATTCCTAATAAAACCAAGTTTATCTACATTTGCGTTGGCGTTAATATTCTTCAAGCTTTTCCTGTCCTTTCTGCCAAAAGGACTTTTACATCTTGTTTTCCAGGAAATTAAGGTACATGTCCTTAATTTTGCTCTGAAGGCTAACCCAAGGCTAGCTTTGAACCTAAAATCTTTGGCTATAAAGATTTCCTGCTGTGTCCTCCCAGATGTTGTCCCCTGGAGCCAAACACAACAGGCAGGTTTTGGTCAGTCATTTTCTCTCTCATGGGCGTGGTCAAAAAACCGTAGCTGCTACCAGTGATGAGGTGCGCTTTTTGGGGAAGCTTCAAATATAGAATTGAGAAAAAAGAGAAGAAGTATATTTTATTGGATAATACTTTAGACTTATATAGAGTTGACTGTGGCGGGGATTTAGTTGGATTGAACCTAGGGGTTGGTCATGTGCAAGATGAGTTCAAGCCACTGGATACTTGGACAGTCATGTGATATTGCTTGGTTACCATTCTTGGTATGTCAAATGGTATATTAGAAGGGCACCAAATTGGGCAATGGCTGGATGTTAAGTAGGTTGGCAGTAGCCAGAATGCTTGTACATCCAGACCCTCAACACTATGCTACACAACAGAACCTGGAGCAGTTAAGAGATTCAGAGACCTGGTTATGAAATGGTACCTTTGCAGTATGACCCCACCTTTTTACCAATTATGAGTTGTACACTCTCTTATTTAAAGCAAGGTGCTCACATTTGCCTACTTTCTGCTTCCTGGGGCAACATAAGAGATCTACAAAAGGCCTTTAAAATCCTTCAGTAGGGCATCAAAGCCCTACCCAGTAATAAAAAGAGTCCCCCTGGCCATAACACTAGAGCCAATCCAGATGATGATGGAAAAGATGAAGCCACCCTTGCTGCAGAACAAGAAGCTCATTATTGAGCATTTGGCCCCTAAACTATAATCATGGACTATGAAACTGCCCAGTATAACGCTTTTGTAAATACCTTTGATGGAAAGGTCAAGGGGTGTTTTTTCCATCATTGACAGGCTTTCATCAGGCAATTAAAGGGTCTACCTGAGCTCAGCAAGCTCCATTATCTAGGTACATCAGGAAAGTGCAAGTTCTTAATTCAGCAGTTTGTATTACTAGCCTTTGTAAAGCCAGAGCATACTGGACAAGCCTTTGATCTCCTATGCCAGGATCCATATGCCAAGAAACACAAGGATGTCTTCTATCTGTTCATTGAATATTATGAACCACAGTGGATTGTACGTAAGGTCACTAAGCGCTGGAGCAAGCCCAGAGCCAAAGCCAACAGGAACTGCTACCAGGCAGTTCTTAAGGATGAGATGAAAACTATTTCATCTTTGGAGGGCTGGCATAAGCATATCAAGTCCTCATTTGTAATCAAGCCCAGATAGAGCACCTTCTATGAGCACCTCAAAGTCCAACAGGGGAAGACTGTTGCATCCATCAGATATATTGAGAACCACCCATCCAAGAAAAAGAGAGCCAATAAAGAGAAAAAGTATCAAGAGAAGATCAAAGAAGCTGTCAAGGCCAACCATAAGCTTTCAGAGATTGGGGAATACATCAAGAAGATTGCCACAGTTCTTAATGGTAACCAGGTGATCACAGTCTAGATTTTATTTAATTTTTTGAGTATTGTCTAATTTTGTATATAATTCTTATATGTTCAGTATAATATTTTTTAAATAAATAGTTATTATAAATAACTCATTAATAATTTATAATACTGTTTTTATAGAAATCATTGGTTTTCTGTTGATAGTTTAATGCCTTATACTGTATTACATGGCCTATATTGGTATTTTACTAGTAAATTATGTTTTTTTTGTAGTTTTCAATATAGAATATTTTTATATTAATGTTTATGATTATAGTAATTTTCCTGAAATATGTGAATTTTTATGTAGTACCTTTTTGTATATTGGACTTATTTTTATTTTTATAAGTGGGAAAAAATGTTTTAAAGTAAAGATAGCTAAACTCATAGTGAATTATTTTTGAAGTGTATTTTTATGAATTTTTTAACTGTCATGTATAATTTTTTATGGAATTTTTTGAATTTATGTAGTTATATTACCCTAAAAAGTATTTTATAGCTTAATTTTCATTAAGCAAAATTTTCAGGAAACAGGTTTCTGCTTATTAAAAAAGTGTCAACATTTAGTAGTCTGCATAAGTAAAAAATAATTCTGACTTTCCAATGCTGTCAACATTAAAGTATTTTTAATTCTGATTGTTGAAATTCAGTAATTCAACTTGCAGAATGAGTTAATTCTGGCAGTTGCCTTGTTGGGGTGGATCCTAAGTACACCTCCAAAACCTTCAACATGTATATCAATACTGGCTGAGTTCTTGCTGCAGAAAAATCCTTGCACGTTTTCACTATTGTTGCAACTAAACCAATGAGGATTCAGTAATTGGAATTGGGGAAGACAGCAGTCCAATAGAAAGGACAGAATAATAAGAATAAGGTATTGTTTATTGTAGAATATTGTGATTAATATACCATATTGGAAAGCCACAAGGCCACAAGGGGGTGGCATAGTGGGAAGTTCCATGTGAGGTTTGAAGCCAAGAAATAACTTGTGTGGTGATCAGCAAGTCAAATTGGTAGCGCTCCTAATTAGGATAAAGTACTTGCCATTTGATATTGCCATCAGATTAGTTCATGTTGTTAGATATGTCTTGGGGCAACTCAATGAGCACCACCTGTGTATTGTAATATACATTAGCAGGCAAGTCTGGAAACTTGGTTGCAACACCCCCCTTGCCTCCTGCTTGTTGTCAGACACCAAGACCGGAGCCTGCAGAAGGTCTGGGAAGGTTTGCATAAACAGCTTTTGTGTGGGGATGGCGCGGCAGGGGCGCAAGCAATAATGGTGAAGCTTCTTGGTGTTTCCTTGGGCATCTTCAAGTTGATAAGTGTGATTGTCATAGACTACAGCTATCTTGAAGGGCCCTAGGTGGTTAGGTTCCAACTTGGCAGAATTGGGATTGAGGGTGTAGACAGGGTCACCTACAGTGTATCTAGCTTTGAGGTGCTTTGTCCCTCCTGTAATCTGCTTGTGTTTGATTTCCCGGGCTTTGGCACGCCATTGGTCTAGGGATGGAGTTGTTACTAGGGGGCTTGTTGGGAACCTTGGACGTAGCTTTCCCTGTTCAACCCCTGTCAGACTGTCAGGTGTTCCAAAGGCCAGGGTACTGGGGCTGAACCCTGTGCCCCTGTTGATTCTTGCTTGCAGGATAAGTAGAGCGGTGGGCAGGTGTTCAGTCCATGCAGTATTAGGGTGCTCTTGTGAGAGCTTGGCAATCAATTGAACCAGTGAGCCATTTAACTGTTCCACACGTCCATTGGCTTGAGGATGGTAGGGGGTTGTAACTATACGTTGGAGCGCGTTCTTAGCACAGTATGCCTTCATGACATGCCCAACAAGTTCAGGGCCACCATCTGTGATGAGGCGTTTGGGTTGCCCAAAGTGGGCCACAATTTCCTTGCCAATAAAGCGGGTAATGGTGGTGGCAGTGTGGTTGGTTGTTGCTAGGCCACTGGCCAGCAAGTGAAATATTCAATGGCTGTAATAAGGTACTTCTTTCCCAGTCTGTCTTTGGGGAGTGGCCCCACAATGTTGAGGGCCCACTGCTCAAAGGGTTCCATGGCCTTGATGGGCAGGACAGACTTGGGGGGTGCAGGTTTGGACGTGTTCTTTTTGCACAGCACACACGTTTCAAGGAGGTCCAAGATGTCTTGACGCATGCGCAGCCACCAAACCTTCCATTTAATGATCTTGAAGAGGTTGCGCCCTCTGATGTGACCCAGGGTTTGATGGTAGTGCAATATTGTGTCCCCTTGTTGCATAGTGGGAATGTAAGGCGTCTTCTCACCTGTCTCTGCCCGGCAGCAGACGTTACCAGCATTGGCAGTGGACTGACTTTTGTTGTTCTTCAACTTGGAGATGGTGACCAAGTTAAGGCCTTTGTAGCAAGTTGCCTCAGGGCAGAGGTAAAGCATGGGCCGATCTGGATCAAAATCATTGTTCCCAGTGATAGACGCTACACAGAGTTGCAAAAGAGCGTCAGCTGTGACAAGTTCCTTTCCAGGCTTGTACTCAATGCGCAATTGGTAGGGGGATAGACGCTCAACCCATCCTGCTTGGCAGCGTATCAAGTGGGACTGCATGTTGAAGTACTGGAGCAACTTATGGTCTGTCAGAACGCAGGGCAGGAAGGTAGCTCCTTCCAGGTAACAGCACCACTTCTCAACACAGTGTACAATGGCCACCAATTCTTTATCATGGATGAGGTAGCATTGTTCAGAGTCAGTAAGTTTCCTGGACTCATATGCCACAGGGAGGAAGACACCATTGTCAGGTTCTACCCTTAGCACACCCCCTATGGCCCTGTTAGAGGCATTGGTCTTGAGTTTGTACTATCGGTTTTGATTGGGGAACTGGGTACTGGTACTGTTGTGAGCCTTTTCTTCAACATCTCAAAGGCTTGATCTCTGACGGGGGTCCAATGGAAGCGCTGTTTGGTATTGAGGAGCTCAGTGAGAGGTGCAATTAGTTCCCCGCAATTGGGGATGAACTTGTGTATGTAGGCAACCATGCCTAGGAATTTCCACACCTGGCCTGCATCAGTGGCAGGCAGCATGTTAGTGATTGCCTTGATTTTGGCAGGGTTGGGCTTTATCCCTTGGGCAGAGATAGTGTGCCCAAGGAATAACAGCTCTGACTTGAGAAACTTGCATTTGGAGGGTTTAGCTTTTAGCTGGTTTTTCCAAAGGGTGTTGAGGACAGCACAGAGGTGTTGGAGGTGCATGGTTTGACCTTGACTGAAGATAATAATGTTGTCAAGGTATACAACCACACATTTTTCAATCAGTTCCTCAAATGCTTTGTTCATCAACATGGCAAAGGTGGAGGGAGTGTTGGTCATTCCAAAGTTCATGACACAACACTCAAACAACCCATAGCGTGTGCAGAAGGCAGTTTTTGCCTCATCCCCTGGTGCAATGCGGACCTGGTTGTACCCTGCAGTGAGATCAATATTGTTAAAGACCTTTGCACCTGAAAGTGTATCAAACAGGTTGTCAATCAGCAGCAGGGGGTACTTGTTCTTAACTGTCACCTCATTTAGGGCGCAGTAGTCTGTGACCAGTCAAAGGGACCTGTTCTTCTTAGCTACAAAGAAGACAGCCACCCTGTATGGAGAGAGCAAGGGGCAAATGAAGCCCTTATCAAGTGCGTCCACAAGGTGCTGGCAGAGGGTTTCATCTTCCTTTGGTGTGAGACAGTATAATGGTTGTGCTTTAGGTAACAACCCTTGAAGTTGTACAGCGTGCTGGATCTCCTGGGGAGGAGGTAGTTGTTCAAGTGTCTCACTGAATACATCCTTGTACTCCTTGAGGAGTGCAGCAAGCGCTGGTGGTGGTGAGGAGGTCAAGGGAGGGACCACAGATGGTTCAGCACAGATAACTTCAACTGAGCATTGGTTAAAGTCTAGTTTTCCCCCTTGAAATTGTACAAGCCTGTCTCTGTTATTCTGATAAATACAGTATCATGGAGTAACTTGCTCATTTCCACAGGGTAAATCTGGAACCCCACTCCATTTCTGTTGAGGGTGATGACAGAGGTATCCCAATTGATGTAGGGACAGTTGTGCCAAAGCCAGTTGAGGCCAGCAATTATGTCGTGGCTGAGCCCTGTCATGATTGGCCCAGAGGGCTTAACCTGGACATTCCCCATTCTCACAGAGAAGGGTACTGTCTTGTGGGTGATGGCAGCTCTGCAGGAGTCAGCTACTTGTACTGCTTTGAACCTGCTGGGCACTTGGTCTAATTGCTGAGATTCAGCAAACGCCTGGTCCACCATAGTGTGGTTGGCCCCGGTATCTACCAGTAATTTGTGGGTGTTCCCACAGAAATGGAAGGGATAGGACAAGTGTGTTACTTTATTTGAGGAGTGGCTTACTTGCAATACTGGGTCATTACTGTGGACTTGAAAGACACCCAGGGTTTCAACTTTGTGAATGTTGTAGTTGCAGGGATTTTTTGCAAGCAGGGATTGAGAGGATGGGTCAGGTGGGGTTTCAAGGCCTCTTGTTGCTACAACCCCCAGGCTTTTTCCTGATCCTCAATCTGCACTAGCTGAAGCTCTCCCTTGCAGGGACGTTTATTCTCATTATCCTTCTGACAGGGCTGACAGCAGCCTACTTGATTGTGGCCACTGCCAGGTGTGGTACATGGTTAGGATGGAGCGTCACCAGTACGGTGGAAGTCCATTGAGGACTGGTTGTTAGCCTCCACAATGGCCTTATAGCAGTTGTCAATGTAGGTGCAGCAACCTACAGGGACCCACTTACAAATATGTGGGTTTAACCCATTGACAATGAGAGTGAGTAGCATTGCATTTCTGTTGGTCACAGCTTTGGGGGCGGCAGCAAGGTACTCAGGAACGGAACCAGTTTGTTTGATTGCTAGAAGAGGAGTTCCCACAACAATGTGGGAGAAGGTTTTGCTGTAGCGGGACTTGGCGGCGTCTTGGAATGCCGCCCAGGTAAAGTCAAGTTCCTGGCTGGCCCAGTTGGTGAACCACACAGCGGCAGGCTCTGTGAGGCAGCCAGACACAGTGGTGACCCACATGGGCTCAGGGACCTGACAGATGCAAAGGCAGGTTTCAGTATATTGAAGCCAACTGACAATGTTGGCTCCTTTGACGCCACCAGCAAAGGATTAGCTGAAGGTTGAGCATGCGCTGGGACAGATCTGACTAGGGCGGGGTGACACTAGTGTCACGCTGCCCGAGGCAGAGCCAATTGCACATGCTGGTGAGAACTAGCTGGTCTTGATAGATGACGTACCCATTGGGGATGTCCCCCTTGGGGATTTTCAGGAAGGTCTCTTGTTGGGGAGTAGCCATACAGCCCGTAATCTGTCCTTTCTTGGGGGAATTTTGTTTTAGGTAGGTTGTAAACCTGCCACTGCTACCACTGTTGCAAATGAACCAATGAGGATTCAGTAATTGGAATTGGGGAAGACAACAGTCCAATAGAAAGGACAGAATAGCAAGAATAATGTATTGTTTATTTTAGAATATTGTGATTAATATACCATATGGGGAAAGCCACAAGGCCACAAGGGGGTGGGTATAGTGGGAAGTTCCATGTAAGGTTTGAAGCCAAGGAATAACTTGTGCGGGGATCAGCATATCAAATTGGTAGCGCTCCTAATTAGGATGAAGTACCTGGCATTTGATATTACCATCAGATTAGTTCATGTTGTTAGATACATCAAGAGCAACTCATCAAGCGCCCCCTGTGTATTGTAAGATACGTTAGCAGGTAAGTCTGGAAACTCAGTTGCAACACTATGCTCACCAAGGAGCACAAATAGGCAATCTGCCAGTGGATAACCCAAGACTACCATCTTGAACTGGCAAATATACAGGCAATGGTCAAGTACACTTTTGGGGTTGAGGCTGTCATTTCCTTTTATTATCATATGGTGAAGGGTCTACAATTTTTGTGGAAAAACTCAAGGTATCTTCCTACAACCAAAACAGCCCTTTCAATATCAAGACCCAGAAAAAATACGCTGAGCTGTACACTGCCCACAAAGCCAAGGGGACTGTTAGATTTTATTATATCAACAAATCAGCATTTGCCTTGTCAATGTACAATGAGTATGGCTATGTCCCCAAAGGCTCCAATGACGGGGTAGCTTGGCGTGCTGCAGTCCGTGCCACAGCATATTCAATGGTGGCTCTCCTTGGTCCAAAGGGGATTGAGCTTTATCAAATGATATTGGGGTCTCACAACAGCTGTACCTTCTTATCTTTTCTCTGGTTGGACCAGGAGCACCTGAGGCACAAAAGCCTGGGCTTAAACCAATGTAAGTGTGCTTGATAATGTTGGTCTCCATAAGGTGGCAGATATTCTTGAGGGGTTCCTAACAATTGACTATAGCATTGCAGTTGGCCCCCAACAATTGGCCACATCAAATTTGTGCCTCTTATTCCTCCCCAAAAATTCCCATTCCTAAATCAAATTGAAGAGGTCTTTGGGTGGCTAACACAAGTTGTCAAGCAGGGGACACCAACTGGGACCAAGGCCTCTTTGATTTACTGCAGGCCGGGATCCACACCCTCCCAGCTGAAACTGTGGCCAAGTTTTATGGCCACACTGATTCATTCATCCATGTGTGCCTCTCCAAGAAGCCAATTAATTAGAGGATTAGCCATTATGACAATTTTTTATATTTTTTAATTTACTATTTTAGATTTATGGATTATCATATTATATTTAGAAGCTTCCAAGCCCACAATCTCTTAGAACAGCACCACTGATGCAGATGCCTAATATTTTGTAATGTAAATCAACTTATTTTATTGTATTCTGTAGTGAAAATCCAAAATATTTAATACCAAAATATAATAAGTATATAAAAATGTCACTTCTGTCAAATAAAAATAAAAAATAAATTAAAAAAATATGAAGCTCAAGTTAGAAGTGAATTTTATTAAAATATATTATTATGCTTTTATGAAGACTTTCTCTGATTTTTTTTGTATAAATTGTTTGCTAAAATATGAGTTAAAAAAGTAGTTATTATAAAAAGTAAAAATTAAAAGTGTGGAATTGTATTGTAGAAAGAGATTTTTTATTGGTTGCACCTATAGTGGGTTCTTCATTATGTACCCACCCAGCAATGGAGGTGACACACAAACTCCACTGCCACACTATATACATTGTATACACTTTGATTAAAGTACTCCTGCCTGCTGGAAAAAGGGAGGATTGTTAGGTGTGAATGCAAGAGAAGCTTTTCTTGCAGGGCTGCAAACCCGTAAATACCAGCCAGGACCAGGGTGTCCTGGATAACATGGTCCACTGATTCATATCCCAGGGGGACCTTTTTCACATCCAGGGAGAGTCTGGCATTTTCAATCTCAAGAAGGACCCCATCCAGGTCCTCTATAGATACACCCATCCTGAAGAAGAAAATATATCCAAGATAAACAACAAGATGAAGCCTTTGTCCAGTAAAAGCTTCAGTAAACTCACAGAGTTTTTTATATACAGCACTAATTTTTTTGTGCTTTGTCTTGGCAAAAGTAAGATCCATTGCCAAAGGGAACCCTGGCTTTTTGGCACTCCAGGCCAGCTTAAAGTCTGCCAGGAGGATTTTGGTTTTTTGACAGCTGTTGCATCTGCAACAGCCAATTTTGACACCACACACTCAAAGTTCTCCAACAGGTAAGAGAGGGTGTGCTCCACTGGGAAGCAGAAGAAAGCAGCTGCATAGGCCTGGCCCATCTCTGGTATTTTCTTGAATAGAGTGTCTCCAGGATGTCCTAAACAAGATCAATGGAGTTTATACAGTAAACTCCACTGAGAGATACTGGGTCCAGGCAACCAATTGGGCATCCTTATAGGCAGTAACTGCCCATTCATATGCCCCCTTGCTGCGTGTAAGCCCAGCTAGTGCGTCATTGACATTGGGAAGTTCCTGTAAATCCTGTCTTCAAGCTCCCCTACACCAGGGGGGACAGAAACAGCTGCTTAGCCATGTGATTGGCATAATTGTTGTAAAACGTGGCAGGGACAAAGGGGACCAGGAACTGGCATATTTCACCATCAATATTTTCTAAAAAAGGGGTAAGAATTTAAATATTTATATTAATTTTTTTAGATTATCTTCTGCAGTCTCCTCCTTGCCAGAGGCTTCAGCAGGCTTGGTCATTCTTGGTGCAAGCAGTTGGTCTGGCAACTTGCTGTCCTCTGTTTTTGCTTGCTTGGCTGGCTTGAGATATGCATACACCTCAGGGTCATTTTCCCAGACAGATAACACAGAAAGGGCAAAGAACTTGAACTGAAGGACTTCTAAGGCAGTATCCTGAAAATTTAGAAGACATTCAATTGTTGTTTTGGGGATGTCTGGCATCTTGGCCATAAGTGCCTTGGCAGACACCTTGTGATGGTTCACATGGAAGCAGTTTTGCAGGCAAGGGTTTATTTGGCTTCAAATAAAGACTCTGTGATGAAGATTGACAGTGTGTTGTTGGTTTGTTACAGGTAGAGGCCTAGTAAGAAATGATGGCTACTAGGGAAGGTAAGGCCTAGCTAGTAGGTGAAAAAGACTTAGAGGCAAATGTTGTCCCCACCCAGCAGAAGATATTGGCTGCTGTGGGCTAGAGGTCCTCACTCAGCAGGGAACTGTGGCTGCTAGGGGTGAGGAATGAGATAGCTCAGAAGGGAACTTTAGCTACTTGGGGTGGGGAGTGATCCAGTCTGATGAGTATTATGTGCTACTCAGGCTGGATGTTGTTTAGACCCTGGCGGGTAATGCGGGCTGCCAGGGTAGGAAAGTGTGCCACATAGTAGGTAATTTGGCTACCAGGGCTGTAAGTTTTTTGGACCCCTGGAGGGTAGCGCAGGCTGCCAGGGAGGGGAGGAGCTTTGAGAGCTCTACATACCCTGATACGCTTACAGGAGGTCTGTGAGCAAGCACTCTACCTAACAGACAGGTAAGGTATCCTTTTCTATGTCCTTATGGGAGCTTTAGGGAGATCCCAGAGTAAGCATTGGAGGACATAGATTTGATCAGAGGTGTCACCAAGGCGGTTTTCTTGGGGAAGCAAGCTGCAGAACTTGGTGTGATCAGGCCTCTGGGAAGTGGAGCTGATTACTCTGCGACTGAAAGCCCAGATTTAATCACCTGGGTGAGTAAAAACAACTGCATAGACTTTATTGATCTATGGTTGGATGGCCTAAATGGTTGCCACTTGTGAGGGCCCAGTCAAATGCCAACAACAATGTAGACTCATGCCTGGGTCTACAGGTTTTGGTAACAGGGCCTGAGATTTAGGACCAAGGTAGTTCATAGAATGAGATCAGCAGTGAAGGATAGTAAGAAGGACTGTATGATCATAGTGAAGAATAGTTGAGAGACTGTTGATTCATGTTGAATTTTAGAAACAAGTTGGTCCATGGTGAGGAATGGCCAAAGGACTAAAAGATCATGATGCAAGAGCAGCCAGAGGACCAAAAGATCAGGAGCAGGAGTAGCTGATCATGATGAAGGAGCTGGATGAAGGACCAGAAGATGATAGTGCAGGACTAGCTGAGAAACTTGAAGATGGCTTGGAAGGACTAGCTGGACTAAAAATAGGAGCTAGAATGCTGGTTTTGGATTCTTAAGAAAGGAAACTATAAGAAAGAAGCAGTTAAATAATGATTTAATACTATCAATAATATAATATGAAGAAATAATTAATTATCATATTAAATCAAAGAGAAAGGAAGAGGAAAATTTTTACAGTGTTTAAACTGTAAATTTATTAAGATTTAATTGAGTAGGAAGAAGCTGGAAGGAGGCCAGAAACAGAACAGGGAAACTGTGAAGGCAAATAAGCAAATTTTTCCAAGAACAACTCAGAGAGGCAAAGGGCAAGCAGCGGGCAAGTTTAAAGTTGCAAAACGTTGAATAAAATGCAGGGAAACAAAGAGAAACATTGAAAAATCAAGGGTTCAAAATTCCCCTATGTAAAACATGAGAAAGCGCTCAAGATTTTCTAGAGAAACGTGACAGGAATTACAGCAAAACAGTTAAAACGCAGGGCAGTTGTTTATCCAGAGAGAGACAGCTTTAGGTTTGAATAATAGTCAAGAGCAAGTCATTTAGTTGAACTGTTTGGCAGAACTTTTGGATTGAGGCGTTTGATTGGCTACAAGTCAAAGATTCTTTAATCAATGTTTAAGGGCTTTAACTTAAGAGTTAAAGCCTAAAAATGAGGTGCAAAAGAAGAAAATCCAGGGCTTTCATTGGCTGAAGTAAGTTAAAAGATTTAATATATTATAGAAGAAGAAAAACTAGATAGTTTAAGATTTGAAAAATAAGAGTTCTGAGAGGAAATTTGGACTTGGAAAAGGAGTTATAAAAACACAGGCTATCTGAGGCTTTTCAGGTACTGAACCAAATGGATTACAAAGGCCACAAAGACTACAGAAGGAGATGAAGACCAAGCTAAAGGTGCAGAAGCCCAAGATAAAGCAGCAAGGGCTAAAGATAAAGAGCTTGAGCTGAAACAGACTGCAGGAGCTCAAAATAAAGGTGCAGAAGCCCAAGACCAAAGCACAGGAGCCCAAACCTAAGGTGCAGGAGTCCAAGACCAAGTACAAAGAGTCTAAGATATTGTTGGAGGACTCCAAGTATTGGCAAAATCATATTGTTTTCCATAACTAGGTATTATATAAGAAGGTTTATAAGGGGATCTTCCTTTGGAATGTGAATAAAAGCCTATTAATACCCCTGCAAATTTTTTCCAGTGATCAGAATACAAGCCCTATGAGTGAGCTACCCCATATCTTTACCCTAGTCAAGGGGAGGAAGATACCTATTGTCAGAGTTGTAGAAGATTTGCCACCAGTAAGTCTTACCAGGAGGAGTGTGAGAGATTAACTAGGCATATTGAGATGAAATATAGGGGAAGAGAGTTTATAGGAAATGAGTTTACTAAGTTGTTCAAGGACTTGTACAGGCCCACAGAGGGGTTAGTGCCCGCTGAAGTACAGGTTCATGGTGGGGATGAACACCTAGTAATTGGCAAAGTACTGGAAGAGTTTGCAGTCATGAAGGCTAAGTATAAACTTCTAGCAAGCCACCTACCACTGCTAGGAAATGATAATTCCTCCAAGCTGGTCCCTGGCTATGGCCCAGGACACATTTTGGGGACTGGTGACCAGAAACCCCACATACCTTGTTGATCTTGTCCCCTGTAAGGACAGCCAATTTTACTTTCTTTTTGACCTTGCAGTCAATTTCTTTGATCTCAGCAATTGCCAAGTCAAGATCCTTCAGAAGCTTCTCTAATTCTCTCATATTATTTTTTAATAACCTTCACATTTGTTTTTATAGATTTTACCCCAATTAACGCTGTGTTATGCTGATACTATTGGCTCTTTGTTTATCCTTGTTTTTTTCTCATTTACTACAATATATCATCTTTTTACCCATTGTGTATGTGTTTTGCGCTTATCTAAATATGTGTTGTTTGCTTTTTTTTGGCATTGCTTCCATAGTTGCCATATTATTTTTGGCATTTACAAAGCCCCTTGTGAAAATATTAACAACAATTTGGTGATCAGCTAAATTTAAGTTAGAAAATATTAAAGTTTATTGTGTTTAGATAAAGTTATTGCTGATAAGAATTCAAAACCTTAATGATAAGCTTTAAGCAATCAAGAGCCAAGTGAGAAAGTGATTATTGTGACATAAAGGGACATTCAATAATTCTTTGATGCATGTGTGCTAATTAATCTGATTAGCTGGATGTTTTGTCATTGAGTGCCATTGCCGCTGTGGCAAGTTGTGAGTGGAATAGTGCCCAATCAGCTGCTGGGTTAGCACTAGTCCACACACAACTTGCCACAGCGGCAATGGCACTCAATGACAAAACATCCAGCCAATCAGATTAATTAGCGCACATGCATCAAAGAATTATTGAATGTCCCTTTATGTCACAATAATCACTTTCTCACTTGGCTCTTGATTGCTTAAAGCTTATCATTAAGGGTTTGAATTCAGATCAGCAATAACTTTATCTAAACACAATACACTTATAAATTTCTAATTTAAATTTAGCTGATCACAAAATTGTTGTTAATATTTTCACAAGGGGCTGTGTTTAGGTGCTAATGTTGTAACTGTGCTATTTTAGCAGAGTTACACAGGAAAAATATTTAGAAGCTAAATAATAATCTTTATTGAGAGATAGTGATTATATAGTCATTGTGAATCAAGGATAACAGGAACATGATTGTTGATCACAAGATTGGATGGATAAAGGGGGTGGCTTGATCCTGATAATAGATCAAGCGCCAAAACAAGGTATCCACCGTAAAGGATCATCATCTGTTCATGTTGTTGAATTTGGTAAATTGAGTTGACTTCCTAGTCTGGCTTCAAGTGACCTGGTGATTGGATTGAGGGTCACAAACCCACTTGGTTGGAACCTTGCTGGCCGGTTGAGCCTGCGGTTTTGACACCCCCCCCCCCCCAACTGAAGGTCGACCTCCTCTGGGGGCAGGTTGTCAGGGAGGTTGTAGGGGCCCGGGCGCTGTATTGGACTAACTGTTGTTCTGTAGTGGGCAGGGCAGTTTCTCATTGTTTTTGTTTTGCTTTGCAGGGTCATAGGCAATCATGGTGTAGGGTCTTTTCTTGCTTACATTTTCCAAGCCCTTGCACAAGGTAAGTGTTATTGTTGTTTACCTTTAGAATGATTGCTGGCCCCTTTTCTTGGGTTGTAATTTGCTCTTGTCAACATTCATGACCCAAACTTTGTCCCTAACTTTATGTTTATTGCGGATGGGGACAAAGGTTTTTTGTAGATGTTCATTCTCCTTCACTGTTTGTTTGCTGTTAGCCTTTACAACGTGAGAGTCTGAGCATGGGGGGAATTCACTTGATTTTTAGTTTAGGTCCTGTCAATTCTTGAATGATATTTGGCTGTGTGCCGTATACCAGCTCAAACAAGCTTTTTCCTGTGGATTTTTTCACTTGGATTCAACACACAAGTAGTGCAGTCAGTAGCTGCTTATACCAGTCTTCAGGTTTCCCGGTAGTGAGTTTGGCTAAGCTTGTACAAGGCTATCATTAAGCTGCTCTACACGTCCATTGGCCTGTGGGTGGTATGGCGTTGTTATGGTGTGTTTGACCCCTTTTTTGAGAGGTATACATTGGTGGTTTTGGAGGTTAATTATTTCCCTCCATTGGTTATCATGAGTTCTGGCTTTCCAAACTTGCTGATTATCTCTTTGCCAATAAATTGTCAGACGTTGTTGCCAGTGTGTGCCTTTACTGCTTGGGCTACTGGCCATCTTGTAGCAATTTCTATGGCAGTGATGATGTATTTCTTATTGTTGTGTTTCCCTGGCATGGGGCCAACAATGTCAAGAGACCATACTTTGAAAGGTAGTTGTGTGCAGATGGGAAGTACTGAATTTAGAGGGGTTTTGCTTTTGGAAAATTTCTTGCATACTTCACATTGGTCTAGAACTTCTTGAACATTGCAATACAAGGTTGGCCACCAGGCCTTATTCTTAAGGAACTCACATAGGTTTAAACTCTTGGTATGCCCAAGGTCTCTGTGATAGTGTAGGATGGTGTTAACTTGCTGATGCGTGGGGATGAAGGGAATGGTTGTGCTGTCAGACATTTTTCTGTGTAGGGTCCCATATATGTCAGCAAATAGGTGTTCATTTTTGATGACTGTTTTCTTTGTTATGTTGGTTGTGCTGGGAAGGAAACCTCTGTCCTTTGTTTGTAGTACTAAGAGAGGCCAGTCTTGGTTGAGCCCATTTTCCCTCTTAAAGCACAGACATACAGGCGGGACAGGGCTTCTGCCATGGCAAGCTCAGCCCCAGGTTTGTACTGGATGAGCATGTTAAATCTCTTCAATAGCTCCATCCAGCGGCTTGATAGTGCAACAGATTTTCTTGAGTTTTGAAATAGATGAGCAACTTATGGTCAGTTAATGCTATGAATTCTTCCTGCTGTTTTAGGTAACAGCACCATTTGACTAGACAGTGCACAATAGCCAACAGTTCTTTGTTGTGAATGGGGTATCAACACTTGCCATAAGTCAATTTTTGCAATTCATAAGCTACAGGCAGGAAGTCACTGTCATTATTTTTGATTTATAGTACTCCCCAAGTGGATGCATCTGAGGCGTCAGTTTCCATTTGGTATTCCCCATAATATTTGGGGTATTGCAGGATGGGAGCTGTTGTGAGTTTCTCCTTGAGGCATCTAAAACAGAGGTCACATTGGGGGGTCCACACAAACTTGGATTTGGCGCCAGTTATGGCGGATAAGGGGGCAGTCAAAACACAACAGTCAGGTATGAAGTGGCATACATAGGCCACCATTCCCAAGAAGGTGCAGAGATCCAACTTATCCTTGGGTGGTGGCATCTTGCAGATGGCCTGTATCTTTTGACTTTTGGGTTTGATGCCGTCCTTTGAGACTATGTGTCCCAGGAAGGGTAGTTGCTTGCAGAAGAACTGGCACTTGGAGGGCTAGGCTAACAGTTTGTGTTGTGCCAAGGTAGCAAATTCTGCCTCAAGGTCTTTGTGGTGTTGTTCCACCTTGGGCTGTAGATGATAATGTTGTCCAGGTACACTAGGGGTTGCTTGCCTATGTGGGGCGCAAATGCTTAGTTATGAAGGTTACAAAGGTTGATAGGGCATTTTTCATGCCAAAGTTGAGCACTACACATTTGTAGGAGCCGTATTTAGTGCAGAAGGCTGTTTTAGGGATGTCTTCCTCCTTGATGCAAATCTGGTTGTAGCCTGCTGTCAGATTGATCTTGGAAAAGACTGTGGCTCCTCCTAAGGCATCAAAGAGGTCGTCAATCAGTGGTAGTGGATAAAAATTCTTAATGGTAACTTTGTTTAGGGGTTGGTAGTCTGTGACTAGATGTAGGGTACCGTCCTTCTTAGCCACAAAGAATACAGCAGCCCCAAAGGGAGACTGTGAGGGGTGAATAAGTCCTTTTTCCAAAACCTCCTTGAGGTAGGCGCTTAAGGCATTGTCTTCATTTGGGGTCAGCCTGTAGATAGGGCGCGCCTTGGGTACAGCCCCCTTGAGTTGAATGCAGTGCTGAATGTGCTTCTCAGGGGGCAGCCCAGACAGTGCTTCCTTGAAGATTTCTGGATGGCAAGCCACAATTTTGCAGTTCTGAGGCGTGGAGGTATCCTGGTGATCTTTAAAATGTATGATCTTGTACTGGCAGAAGTTGAAGTCAATTGCCTTCAGGTTTTCCTTTTTGTCCAGGGTCTCTGTGATGCGTACAAAGACGTGGTTGCATAGGAGTTGGTCCACAGAGTCAGGGTAGATCTGGTGGTTGACACCCTCATGCTTGATGGTCAACACTGAGGTTGCCCAGTCTACGTGAGGATTGCTCTATTGTAACTAATCTCTAGCCCCGGCACAATGTCAAACTTTGAGAAGTCAATGACGGGACCTTGGATAGTGGAGTGGAGGTTTGCAAGTATGACAGAGAAAGGGGCAGTTTCCTTTGTCATGGTGATGTGGTGTTCATCATCCAGGACCACATTTTTAATCTATAAAGGATTAGTGGCCATCTTGAACTTATCCACAAAACTACTGTTGACCAGGGTTTGATCTACGCCCAAATCCAGGAGTGCTGAGCCTGCGTAACTGCAAAAGCGGAAAGGATAGAACATCAGTTTATTGAGATATCTGGCAATGGTGTACAGTACCAGGTACCTCAAGGGTAATTGTATCATTGGGCACTGATCCACATACTCAGGGTGGTACTCATCATTGGGCAAGTCAGGAGTTTTGTGGGAGAACTTGGCTTGCTTAGTGCTCTCCCTGGGCTTTTCCCTTGTCTTGGTTGCCTTGCGTGGCAGTGACACGGAAATGGATACAATTTGAATGGCCATTGTTTCCATTTACATGTCCATTTAAACCCGTGGTTTTGTGGTTGGTGTTATTTCTGTTGCCTCCAGGGTGTGGTCAAGTGGAGCACCCACTTGGATGGGAGTCCTTATGTCTTTCTCTTTTCCCAGTTTGTGCCTTATGAAGTGCATTGGAGATTTGCTCTGCTTTCTCTGCTTCACGGTACAGGCTTTGCAGGTTGGTCACCTGGTCCAGGTTTACATTCCTCATCACATGCAGCTTGAGGGTGTCATAGTACATGAGATGTGTGGCTGGGGTGTCAAAGGCCATGTTGGATGGTGCGCAAAGTCAAAGTTCCTTGTAGGCGCGGGTGAGTTCCTTCACAGTGCCTGTCTGAGTAAGGTTCTTGTTTGGTGTATGATCATAAGCGCTGTGTCCTCGAGCACAAATCTTTCCAGGAATTCTTGTTTGAAGGTATCCTAGTTCTTTTCTAGTGTGTTCTTTGTGCCACTTGTTGCACCAGGTGTCAGCGTTGTGGGTCAGTTGGATGGAGTTTCTGAAATCCAAAATTGTTGTGGGCATTCCATCTGGGCCAGCTTGCTCTAGGCAGACTGGATCCATGTGGCAGCGTTGTTGTTGCTGGCCCTGGCAAAGGGTTCCAAGGCGGCGCTCTGTAGTCTTTGAGCTACGTAGGCAGTCATGGTGTTTTCATTGACTGGTTGTGGAATCAAGGAGGGAGCCTGAAAGAAACCCTGTGCAGTCATGGCGTTGAAGGCAGGTAGTGGGATCACCATGTTCTGGTACAGGACAATGCCATCAGGTATCTTGGCACCCGGAGTGTACAGAGTCCAGTCAGGTGGGAGGCCAGACATAATTCTATCAAGAATTTGTTGGCCGTGGCGTGTACAGGCAACAGGCAGAATTTTTCAAGATAAGGTAGGATGGAGAGCCTACCTGTGCTCCAATGTCATAACTGTGCTGTTTTAGCAGAGTTACAAGGGGAAAATATTTAGAAGCTAGATAATAATCTTTATTATGAGATAGTGATTATATTCAATGTAAATCAAGGATAATAGGAACATGATTGTTGATCACACAATTGGATGGAAGAAGGGGGTGGCTTGATCCTGGTAATGAGTCAAGCGCCAAAATAATGTATCTACCATAAAGGATCATCATCTGTTCATGTTTTTGGATTTGGTAATTTGATTTGACTTCCTATTCTGGCTTTGAGTGACTGGTTAATTGGATTGAGGGCCACAAACCCTCTTGGTTAGAACCTTGCTGGCGGGTCAAGCCTACAGTTTTGACACTAAAAAAACTTTGTTCTGGATCTAGATTATTGTGAGTGCCACAATCCACCATGTTTTGATTTTGCCTTTAATGAGTTATTTTGAGGATGAATCTCTCTCTTTTGCTTTTGCCCCTTGAAATGAGTCTGTATCCAAACTGGGAAATACATCTGTTCAGTTTCCTGATTCTGCACAACTAACTTGCCCCACTCATGCTTGTGGCAAGTGATCCTAATGTCCTGGTACTGTTTTGTGGTATCTCAAACCACTATATTACATTTCATATTCACCAATGAAAATTAAGTTCTATTCACATTTTTGTCTTTGTGTCTTCAGTACTGCTGCGCCTCTCTCTAGCCACAACTTGTAGAAATTAATCAATCAGGGCCACAAGGTAAACCAATAGCCCTCCCTGCAACTAACCAAGACTTAGTAAAAATTCAATCCTAAGGTTAGGATTCCCCAATTTGTATCTGTGCTGCACCTCAGAACACAACAAAAGGGTCATTATTTGTTAGATTAATCTGTTTCCTATTAACTGTGCTACTTAAAACTTTAAAATTTTGTTTTAAATTTCTTATCAATAAATTTAAATAATTACAACAATTTTATCAAAATAAATCTTATTTAATCCTTATAATATAAAAACCTATATTAAATTAATCATTTTCTACTTACAGCTAAATTAAACTGTATTAAAAGCTAGTAACAATCTTATTTCATATACCATTATTTCTTGAAAGCTGATTAGTACAAAATGATATCATTCTAAAAAGAGCAACCTAAAAATACAATAAAAACTGATATGATGCTTTTTGTTGGAAATCAAATTGTTGCCTAAAATCTTAGCTTTTTTAAAATATTTAATTTAAAATATAATAATTTTTGAATCCCTCTTTTTAAAAAGAGGGCAGATAGCTTTTTTGCATATTTAATAAATATTAAATAATTTTGGATTTTTTAAAAAAAATCTAGTAAAAAGTCAAAAAAAACTAAAACTAAAATTAAAACTGAACTTTTATTGAAATTTCAGTGATCTCATTTAGCATAAGTAATTTATTCTTAAGTTAGATTTTATAGAAAATATATAATAAGAACTTATAAGAGAGTAAAAGTTTTTCTTTTCAAAATTTTAAGTATTTAATATTAATAAAATAGCTTTATACAACTATTTAATAAAATTATATTTTTATACTGTATGCTAGAGATAATATGTATAAAAAAATTCAAACATAAAAAAGAATGTATCAAAATCTTGCTTTATTTAATTAAATTTTATAAAGGTTAAAATTTATTTGAACTAAACGGAAAATGATCTTAGTCATTGTATCTATAAAAATAAGATACAAATTTAATTATACAAGCAAATATTTATATGTGATTAGAAAAATATTTTTGTTTTGATAGATTTAAAATATATAAAGTTCATTTTTAAGAACTGTTAAAGGTTATAATAAACTTAAGTTTATTTAAAAAAGGTTTTTGAGTTAGTTAGTAAAAGTAAGCTAAATAATGATTTATACTTTAAATTTAGTTTATTGATTAAAATATCATACTTTAAGAGTTAATTAGCATATTTTATTTCAAATAATAATTTTATAAGCTTACATTCAAAGCCACTTCAAGATACTAAATCGGTATTGAAATATAAAGTTGCAGCACAATTCCGAAAGCTGAGATTAAGGGCTTTCTAATGATACTAGTTTGAGCGAGATTGAAGTACTATTTGCGGAAATATCAACAGTTAACCAGAATATAAAAAGGGGTAAATAAACAATGATATCAGACTTCAGGGGTGATATTGATAAATTAAGGAGATCAGTTGGGGGTCAGTTGGGGATTTATGCCTGTAGTGCGAAAGCTCAGCTAACATGGTATTTAAACAGCTCAACTTTACAGAAATTTACTTTACAATCTACACCTTTACTCCTCTCTGATAACTGCACATCTATTTCCAAGCAAGAACTGCCTGAACCAAGCCAAGGAACCCAACCACTATCACTATGGAACCTATCAAGTTTGCACCTCAGATGACACCCTTCTTCTCACTGGGGGCTTCTACTAAGAGAGAAAGAATCTCTATGCTTAAACAAGCATTCCTTTTTACTGCTGGCAGTGATCTTAACAGCTTTGTTGAGCATTTCTTATTAAAAACAGAGTTTGGAAAAAGTACCTTCTTACCTGTCATACAAAATTCTAAGACAGATGATTTCCTTAACAACCTAAAGGAATTGATGTCAGAGTCCCCTGCCAAGCACCTTCCTTCCCTAAGGCATTGGTTACATCAAGCTACAGTCTGAAAGAGCTTTGGGATTGTGGATTTAAAATGACAAAAAATGAGTATTCATATTCTAAAAAAATAAAAAATGCTAAAAAAGCATCATTAAATTCAAAAAATAAAAAAGGAAAAAATGATTCAGTAAAGAAAGAAAACATAAAAAATATTTTAAAACATATATTAAAAAATTCATTTCCAACTAGCCAATTCACTAAAAAATCCCCTGGATTGATTTATGAAGAATTACAAAAAGAGTTGAGTGAATACTCAACTAAAATAAAATACTCATTATTGAAAACAAAAAAAGAAATTTACAAAGATATGAAAATAAAAAACAATATTTCTATTTCACTTTCCACTTTTTATAAGCTTATTCCTAATAATATAATTAAAAGCAAAAAGCAAACTGATATGTGTAACATTTGCAACTTAAAAAAGTCATTAGAAATGAAGAAAAAGGATTTGAGTTTAAAGAAGTTGCCATTGCCTAAATCTATTAAAGAAAATTTGGAATCTATTGACCTACATGAAAAGTTTTATAAGCATCAAAATAAAGAATATATTAGTGATATAAATAATCTTGATAATAATTCAAGTGTTATAGTAATAGACTATAAAGAAAACTTTAAAATAGGTGGGGGTCCTATAGAGACAAATAATTGTTTTTATGAGAAAATACCTATTTCTTTATTAGGATTTGCAATTGCTTTTAAAGAAAATGAGAAAATTAAATATGAGTATCATGACTTTTTATCTGAAATTTTATCTCATGACTCTTTGTTTTCAGGTCAGTGTTTGATAAGTCTGCTTAAAAATAATAAATTTAAGAATATTAAAAATATTAAAGTTTGGACTGATAATGGTAATCATTTCAGATCTTATGAATTCTTATATTATCTTTTTAAAGAGGTACCTAAAATTATAAAAGGAACAATTAAGTTTAATAGATTTGTTGAGTGTCATGGCAAAAGTATTGTTGATGGTCATTTTGGTGTATTATCTAAAATATTTAAACAAAAGGAAAATGAGATGTATATAAAAAATATAAATGATCTCAAAATGGTTTTTGAGAGAGAGGAAGAAAGAAAGGGTCTATATGAGACACTTGTAAATAATTCAGATGTTTCCCAAAAAATCTTTTTTCACATCTATGATAGAAAATCTAGGCCTAAAAAAGCTGGCTTGAAGTCAAAGCATTTTATGTTAATCTTTCATATTTAATGAAAGATGGTGACCTGTATGTTTCACCTTTGACATTTGAGGATGTTAAGGAGTACTCCAAAATAAATTATTGTGCAAAGTTCTGCACAGATGACAGAGAAACAAAGAGAGCTGATACTACTAAAAGATTAGTAGGACATGTTCATGAAGTTGGACGCATAACAAAAACTTATATTTCACATAGGGTAAATAGTCTTTTAAATACAACAACTTTTTTTTCTAAAAATAACTAAGAAATTAATTATATGAGCCAAAGATAGGGTAATAGCAATTATAGCTTTGGGGCTGCTATTACTCTCCCATGCAACTCATATATTTAATTCTTGGCTTATTAAAATAGAAAAAAGGGTTTTAGCAAAAAATACAGCTAATAGAAATAAAATTTATTTCTATTATTTGTATATTTTACACTATTAAACTTTTCTTCAGTAAACTAAGCATTATACTAATGTTCAAAAAACATAAGTTTATGACTTAAATGATACCAAAGAAGTTAAAAGGCTTTGAAATGCTTAAGCTGGCGCCTTGGCTTAATCTAACAAATAATGACCCAAAAATGGTGTTTGCTACAGGGGCTGTAAGCCCCTTGGTTACTCCTTTTGCCACCATGTTTTCAGGTCCTTTGCCTCCTCCTATACAAGAGCCGTCTTCACCTGAAATTTCCAGTCTGCCTATTGAGGAGGACATCTCAGACCCACCTATTGTCCCCACTTTATTGAACCTAGAAATGATTCTCTGTCTAGTAGCATATTCTATGTGAACCCCTGACCTAGAACAAGTCATGACCATTGCCCTTGGAAGAGCCTGCAATGGGGCCATCCTCTCCTTCAGTTGCAGTTCAATCAAGCAGAATACTACAAGTTTATTGTTGCCCCACAGTTTTCACAACATCTCCTTGTAGTGGCTAGTTCTTCTGAACATTATTTGTCATACTTTGTGCAGCCCGCCTTAGCCCACCACCAAGTGGCGTTGGGGCTTCACGTTCAAGAAATTTTGTCTTTTCAAGCCACTGTCACTCATCACTGAGATCACTTTGCTGCTTACCAGCAGTGGATTCACTCCCTGTTTTCCTTGGTATCTGATAACCAACACAACTCCATTACCTCCTAAACCTGCTTGGTTAATTCCATTAAGAGAATGCACCAGTCTAACCTCAAATATGTCAGAGAGCACCTACATGAGTTTCATCAGTTGGAACAGCCCTGGCAAACCCAAATAAATTCTACTTTGAACGCCTATCTTACCAATTTTGAACAACTTGTGCAGAAGCTCAATGTGTTCAGTACTTACTCATTTGATCAACTACAACAGGTGGCAGAAATTGCTGACAAAGGCCTTTGTGAGCTCAGTGAGGAATTTGATTAAGAGAGGGTTGTCACTGCTGCCGCTATTGCCAAGCTCCAGACTCAAGTAAATGAATTATCTGTGCCCAAGCCAGATGCTCCGCCTTCTCCCTCATCTAAAAATCTGATGAATAGAGAACAGAGACTATGAGAAGCCATTTTAGAGCTGTGAGCGTCCATCTACAGTCAATATTGCCCTAACAAAGTACCTCAACTGGATTCTCAAGTGCTTGCTTTGACAGCTCAAGCTGCTGAGCTACAGCAAGAGGTTGCTGCCTTACGCAAAATGGTGGCAACTGTTGCTAGATCAGTTGGGGTTATTGATGAAGATAGCTGTTGCCCTGGCCTGTCAGTAGCCCCCCAAATCCATTGTTCTAGAGAGTTGTTTGCTCTAGCTAATGAGATGGACCACTTGAAACGGGACCACTCCAAACTTGATAAAGACGTGCAAGAAATGAGTGACTTAATCAAATCAGTAAATGACAGGTTCACCCCTTGCCTCTCAGTAGGTCCTTTCCTTACCTCCCAACTGACTGAGCTTTCCACAGTAGTAACAACACAGGGTCAACATCTAAATGTTACTGAGCAACAGACCACTTTAGCTAATAATATGGGTGCCTGCACTACTGAGACCTTGACTACTCTTGAAGAGAGTGTTTGCCAGTTGTGGGCCAGAAAGGCCCCCTCCAAATCTGAAGCAGAATTCTACCTGCAATTATATGTACTTGATAGCAACAATAGTGGTCCAACTCCCAAAGAACAGTTCAAACCTACTTTTAAGCAAGTCTTTGACCCCAAAACTTCTACCATTGAGCTTTCCTAACTATCTACAAAACTGCCATGAGAAGAGCCTCTGATGAGGCTAAGAAGGAACACATTCTAACCTGCCTGAACCCAACCTGTCAGGAGGTAGTAGTGTCTGAGTTGCCCACCATCAAGACTTGGGAAGAAATGAAAAAGCTTCTGATTAATGATTTTGGTGGGGATCTTAGTTTGGAAGTGAAAAAGGACACCCTCATACATATTGCTTTCAAACCTAAGGAGAATCTGGCCAAATTTGCATATAGATTATACATGGAAGGATAGAAATTGATAACAAGCAGACAGCTGCTGGCACATGAAGCTTACATGGCTTGTGCTCAAGACCTCAAGGTTAATCAGCTTCTGTGCCTCCATTTAAAAGCTCACAAGGCCATGCTCTCCTTGATGAAGAGCATAAAGACATTGCTGCAGGATATGCACTTGACCCACTCTGGAGCTGTTGTATGTGAGAATTGATCTGACTCTAAATCTGGTTCTTCTTCCTGTGACCCACACATCCTCACCATTAACTCTCAGAACCTTCCTAGACCTCAAGATTGCCATAACTGCGGCCAGATAGGTCACCACTCTTGAGTCTGTACCAATCCTTGATTTGAAGGTGACAATCCCAAGGAGCAGGCAGGAAAAGAGCAGTCAACCTAGAGGTGGAGACGCTCTTGGTTGACAATCCTTCCCAGTATCCTCCAATTCCCCTGTCTGTAGCAGACTATGAGCCTGCCAACACCAAAGCCCCTCCCATTCTGCTACTATTCCATGATATTTCTGATGCCTCTGACATGGACAGCTCAGACATTGATGATTCCAATGCCTATGGATATTCAGTTCTAGCAGTTCCCAAAATCATTGCAGTCCCTTACAAACTACGCTCTGGAAAGACTATAACAACTGCAAAGCCTCTGTCTGAAGCCAAGGAGATTGTCTCTTGACCTTATCTCACACAGGCTAAGAGGTCTCCTGTACTGGTAGAACCTTTTGAAGATGCAGCTGAAGTAGCTGACACAGTTTAAAAGAATTTTTTAGTCTTGCTTCCTATTCAGACTCTCTACAAGGAGTTTCCAGGCTTGAGATGCATGATTGAGAAGTGGGACAAAGAACTAACAGAAGCTCAAGATATCCTGACTGTTCTCCCACCCTTTGGTTGTAATACTTGTGTAGAGATATTCATCCAAAAGGTGAAGATTAAGGCCGTCTTGGACATGGGATCCCCTGTCAATGTTGTCTTCTTGAATATTTCCAAGAAGCTTAAACTCTCCCCTGACCTTAATTACCACTAGTCTTATAGTACATCTGGGTTGTCCATGACTTTTACTATAGGGGAAAACTCTGCTCTCCCTAAGTGGTTTGGCAAGCTACTCTTAGCTGCGCCTGCCGTGGTCCTGGAGAATAGGAGTTATATTCTTCTAGTTGGTACCCAATTCCTTAGGAAATACAAAGGGATCATCAACTTAATGGATAGATACCTCTTTATCTTAGGATACCAAGTTCCTATGATCTTTGAGGAGCCTATCAAAGTCCATAAAAGCGCCTTAAGACGTGGGCCTTAGAATACCCCACTGGTGTTTTCACACTAAAGTACTGTACCCACTTGTTCAACATGAAGTGTCCACCTATGGCCCGCCCAGCGTCTGAAGAGATTCCACTGCTGGTAACTTCTGCTGTGATCATTCCCCCTGGCTCTCAAGCCATCTTAGACTCTCAGATATCATATGAGTTACCTGAATGCACATTCTTAGAGTTGTACTCTCCTCTCTTGCTAGGTTGCAACAAACCCTACCACTGCCCAGGGATCTTGGATGTCTCACAAAGATCCTGTTCATTTGTTGGTAGTGTTGCAACATCTTTAATTACTACCTCTTGAGTAATTAACACCCCATGTAGTTCACCAAACAAGTCACCAAAGATTGCACCAACTATTCATCAAGTTGGTGGCACCACTACCATTTGACCAGCTATTACGGGGATCACACAATCCAGATCCTAAGTGGAACACAACTTAAGTAAGCCTTGTGACTTAAGAGGAACATTACTCAGATAAGCCCTGTGACTATTGTCAAAACCGCAGGCTCAATCTGCCAGCAAGGTTCCAACCAAGCAGGTTTGTGACCCGTAATCTGATTAACTGGTTACTTGAAGCCAGACTAGGAAGTCAACTCAAATGACCAAATCCAACAAAATGAACAGATGATGATCCTTTATGGTGGATACCTTGTTTTGGCGCTTGACTCATTATCAGGATCACGCCACCCCCTTCTCCCATCCAGCTCTGTGATCACCAATCATGTTCCTGTTATCCTTGATTCACATGAACTATATAATCACTATCTCCTAATAAAGATTATTATCTAGCTTATAAATATTTTTCTCCTTGTAACTCTGCTAAAACAGCACAGTTACGGCATTGTAGCACAAGTAGGCTCTCCATCCTACCTTATCTTGAAAAATTCCACCTGTTGCCTGCATACGCCGCAGCCAACAAATCCTCGACAGAATTATGTCTGGCCTCCCGCCCAACTGGACTCTGTACACTCCTAGTACCGCAATACCCGATGGTTTTGTCCTGTACCAGAACACGGTGATTCCACTACCTGCCTTCAACGCCATGTCTGCATAAGGATTCTTCCAGGCTTTTGCCTCCATGCTGCAACCAACTGAAAAAGGCGCCATGCCAGCCTACGTAGCTCAAAGACTACAGAGCGCTGCCTTGGAACCTTTTGTGAGTGCCAACAACAAGAACACTGCGGTATGGATCCAGTCTGCCCAAAGCAAGCTGGCCCAGATGGAATGCCCACAGAGATTTTGGATTTCAGAAATTTCCATTTGCCTGACCCATGATGCTGGCACCTGGTGCAACAAGTGGTACAAGGAGCACATCAACAAGAACTGAGATATCTTTAAGCAAGAATTCATGGCAAGATTTGTTCTTAAAGACACAGCACTCATGATAGTATGCCAAGTAAAAAACCTTACTCAGACAGGCACTGTGAAGGAACTCACCCGCGTCTACAAGGAACTCCAACTTTGTGCACCATCCAATATGGTCTTTGAAACCCCAGCTAGACACCACATGTACTACAACGTCCTCAAGCTGCATGTGATGAGGCATGTGAACCTGGACCAGATGACCAACCTGTAAAGCTTATACTGTGAAGCAGAGAAAGCGGAACAAATCTCTAACGCACTTCATAAGGCACAAACTGGGAAACAAGAAAGACCCAAGGATTCCCATCCAGGTGGGGGCTCCACCCAATCACCCCCTAGAGGCAACAGGAATAACACCAGCCATAAACCTGCAGGTTCAAATGGCATGAAAATGGAAACAATGGTCAGTCAAACCAAACCCATTTCCGTGTCACTGCCACAAAAGGCAACCAAGACAAGGGAAAAGCCCAGGGAGAGCACTAAGCAAGCCAAGCTCTCCCCACGCAACTCCTGACTTGCCCAATGATGAGAACTAACCCAATGACGTGGACTAATGCCCAATAATCCAGGTGCCCTTGGAAGACCTGTTACTGTACACCATTGCTAGACATCCCAATGAACTGATGTTCTATCCTTTCTGCTTTTGCAGTTACACAGGCTCAGCCTTCCTGGATTTGGGTGCGGATTAAATCCTGGTCAATAGTAGCTTTGTGGATAAGTTCAAGCTGGCCAATAATCCTTTGTGGATTAAAAGTGTGGTCCTGGCTGACAAACATCACATTGATGTGACAAAGGAAACTGCCCCCTTTTCTGTCATGCTTGAGAACCTCCACTCCACCATCCAAGGTCCCGTCATTGACTTCTCAAAGTTTGACATTGTGCTGGGGCTAGATTAGTTACAATAGAGCAATCCTCATGTAGACTGGGCAACCTCAGTGTTGACCATCAAGCATGAGGGTGTCAACCACCAGATCTACCCTGACTCCGTGGACCAACTCCTATGCAACCACATCTTTGTACGCATCAAGAGACCCTGGACAAAAAGGAAAACCTGAAGGCAATTGACTGGGAGTTCTGACAGTACAAGATCATACATTTTAAAGATCACCAGGATACCTCCACGCCTCAGGACCGCGAAATTGTGGCCCACCATCCAGAAATCTTCAAAGAAGCACTGCCCCCTGAGAAACACATTCAGCACTCCATCCAACTCAAGGGGGCTGTACCCAAGGCGTGCCCTATCTACCAGCTGACCCCAAATGAAGACAACACTTTACGCGCCTAACTCAAGGAGGCATTGGAAAAAGGACTTATCTGCCCCTCACAGTCTCCCTTTGGGGCTGCTGGTTTCTTTATGGCCAAGAAGGACGGTACCTTACACCTGGTTGCAGACTACTGATCCCTAAACAAAGTTACCATTAAAAATTGTTACCCACTACCACTGATTAAAAACCTCTTTGATGCCCTAGGAGAAGCCACATTCTTCTCCAAGATCAATCTGACAGCAGGCTACAACCAGATTTGCATCAAGGAGGAAGACATACCTAAAACAGCCTTCTGCACCAAATGGGTCATTATTTGTTAGATTAATCTGTTTCCTATTAACTGTGCTACTTAAAACTTTAAAATTTTGTTTTAATTTTCTTATCAATAAATTTAAATAATTACAACAATTTTATCAAAATAAATCTTATTTAATCCATATAATATAAAAACCTATATTAAATTAATCATTTTCTTTTTACAGCTAAATTAAACTGTATTAAAAGCTAGTAACAATCTTATTTCATAGACCATTATTTCTTGAAAGCTGATTAGTACAAAATGATATCATTCTAAAAAGAGCAACATAAAAATACAAAAAAACTGATATGATGCTTTTTGTTGGAAATTAAATTGAAGCCTAAAATCTTAGCTTTTTTAAAATATTTAATTTAAAATATAAAA